>RJWJ010018710.1:0-31219 GCA_004363605.1 Indri indri
AGCAAGAGCGAGACTCTGTCTCTACCAAAAATAGAAAAAAATTAGCCAAGCATTGTGGCACATACCTGTAGTCCTAGCTACTCAGGAGGCTGAGGCAGGAGGATCTCTTGAGCTCAGGAGTTTGAGGTTGCAGTGAGCTATGAGGACACCACTGCATTCTAGCCTGGGTGACAGAGTGAGACTGTGTCTCAAAAAAAAAAAAAAAAAAATCTGCTTCTTGAATATTGATTAATGAAATGGTGCTTTTTTTTTTTCCTCAGGTATTTTAACAGCAGTGATAACAATTTACAGTATTGGGGATTGGATTACCCACCTCTAACAGCTTATCATAGTCTCTTGTGTGCATATGTGTAAGTTTTTCTTAATGTCAGTCTAAATATTATGCCTTTAGCAGACAGAGTAAGAACCAGTGTTATTGGGCTCTCTTGAATAGAGAAGAGATCACTCATAGCTGCTATTGTAATTATGTATTATAAATGGGTTGTGAGAAAGGTAACTATCAGAGTTTGAACATTTCTATAATTTCTTTGGAGGACAATCTAGAAAGAAATACAAAAACCTAGCTTTGTTTTGAAGTAGAGATGTTGCCAATTATGCATGGACTACTGAGAAATATATCTAATATGGGTTAGTTGTGTGTAGGAAAGCCTTTTTCTGGAATGGCCCAAAGCAATTAAAAAATACAGGTCCAAATGATATTCTGATTAATCTGTCAAGTTAGAAACTAGAATTATTGTATTAATAGTGTTTCACTTATGATTAAAGTTCAGGATTGGAATTCCTCCCCCTTTTAAAGAAATCGAATAGATTATAGAAGAGAAACTTCTATTTTAGTAAAGACCCCGTTCTACTCTGTAATGGTATTTCATCTCAGACTTGAAGAAGTGTGTCAGCAAAAATTTGAAGAACTTCTTCATAGTATTGCCTGAACTCATCTTCCTTGTTTAATTATTTCAACTTTCACTACAGCCATGTATTACTTAATGATGGGGATACATTCTGAGAAATGTGTTGTTAGGTGATTTTGTCGCCATGTGAACATCATAGAGTGTACTTACACAAACCTAGATGTATATGGCCTGCTACACACCTAGGCTATATGGTACAGCCTATTGCTTCTAGGCTACAAACCTGTACAGCATGTTACTGTGCTGAATACTGTAGGCAACTGTAACACGATGGTAAGTATTTGTGTATTTAAACATATATAAACATAGAAAAGGTACAGTCAAAATACAGTATTATAATTTTATAGAATTATAGTCATGTGGTCAGTTATTGACTGAAACATTATTATGCAGCATATGAGTGTATTTCATAGTTTGTAAAAATAAGCTTCATGGATTGAAATAAGCTCCCAAACATGATAATCGGTTATACTTTATAGTGTTCAGGGTAATATAATATGATTGAAAATTTAATTTATCTTTAACAATTATGTTTAGTTTTATGCTGTGATTTATGATTAATAGCTACTTATTATAGCCAATTGTTATGATAGCTGAAAAATTATAAGTTGTAAAACATGATCCTCTGCTCAATACTAGCATATTGTTCTTTATAAAGTATGTATTTAATAAGTGAAATGTGAGACACCAGATTGTTTTTTACACTGGTAGAACTGTGAAGGTAGGGTTTGTAGTTACACATTACATAGTTGTTGGAAGATGAGCAAGGCAGGTGCTGTTTTATAGCTTAAGTCAGTTCCACATGATTAAATAAAAAGACTAAAACTTAAGCATTGACTCTATCACTTTATGTATAAGAGCAATGGCCAGTTCTCAAGATAAATTCATATGTCCTCAAATGTCCTTATTGCTAAAAGTAATGAGGAATAAGGTACATGTATATATGCTTTGATTTGCAGGGCAAAATTTATAAACCCAGACTGGATTGCTCTCCATACCTCACGTGGATATGAGAGTCAGGCACACAAACTCTTCATGCGTACAACAGGTAAAAGGACAATAGGTATTGGGGGTAAAATTTGATTTTAAAAAATTTTGGATAAACTGATGAAAGTTACTATTTATTGTTTTTACTGACTTTAAAATACTATAACTACACATATGCATATATATGTATATATAAGACCAAATGTATATGTAAGCGAAAAAAAAGACTAGAGAGGAATAATTCTGGGTGCTTTCAATTTTTTATCTCACTTAATTCTTTGAATACCCAAATGAGGTAAATCCTCATTTATATTTATCCTTATAATGCTTATTTTAAGCTAAGGAAACTGAGGCATAGTTCAATGAGGCAAATAGCTTACCCGAGGTCAGCCAGCTATAAATTGAAGTTTTGGTTGTTGAGGCTGCTGCTTAATATTCTCATTCCAAATCTCTTTCACATTTTTTTTTAAAGTAAACTTTACAGTTGTATCTCATACATTGTATTCATGTGCATTGTTGCTAAATTAAACAGTCCACTCAACAAATGTTTATTGAGCATCTGTATGTGCTGTTCTGGGAGCTTGAAAGTAATAAGCTTAGATTTTTTTTTAAAAGCTTTACATGACTCAGACTTCAATGCTAGCTCAGGCCTTCTCCTTTTTTTAAAATTTCAAAATATTAAGGGGGTACAAATATTTTTGTTACATGGTTACCTTTTATAATGCTTAAGTCAGGGCTATTAGTGTGCCCATCACCCGAATAGTGTTCATTGTACCTGATAGGTAGGTTTTCACCCCCTCTCCTTCCCTCCCCACTTCTTGATTTCCAATAACCTTTACTTCTCCCTGTGCCCATGGGGGCCCATGGATTAGTTCCAAATTATTAGAGAGTACATGTGTTTGTTTTTCCATTCTTGAGCTACTTCACTTAGGATAATGGTCTCCAGTTCCATCCAAATTGCTGCAGCTCCGGCCTTTTCCTTAATTCTTCTAAATTTAGTCAGAGTTTGTTCTCTTTACTGTTCATCCGGTCATGGAATCTCAGGCCTAAGAGATGATTTATGTTGCCTGACTTTCCTTCTCCCTCATCACTCCCCTACCCCTCCAATGCTTTAATCCTTCCTGAACTGCATACTCAGCATGTGATTATTCAGCTTCTGAACTAATGCCTATATTTGCAGGGAACTCACAACGTGTAGAGACAGCCTATTCTATTTTCAGAGAGCCCCCACCATTAAAAATTACCTTTTTATATTGAACTTCCACCAGTCATTCCAGGTTCTGTTTTCTTGTGTTACAGAGAACAAATCTGATCCCTAATATACCTAATAATCCTACAGGCATTTGAAATCACCTCTTCTCTAGGTTAAACATTGCTAGATACTTCAGCTATTCCTTAGAATTAGATGACCAGTTTGTTGAATGTGATTAAGGTTTCGAGGCCTCTGTTGAGCACTCCTTTGGGTATGTTCCAGTTTGTCAGTGTCATCTTAAATGTGGCATCAGGAGCTCAACATAAGATGGATTGCAGCATCTAACACTGACAGTTTACTATCACTTACCTTTTTCTAGACACTATATTTAGTGAGGTACAAGAAAAAAATAGGCTCTTTGGACAGCTATGTTGTACATTTGGAGAACCTAATATATTTGGTTTAGTGTCCTAAAAAAACTGCATATTCAGAGTTATAAATTACTTTTTTTTTTTTTAAGTTTTTTTTCAGTCTTCTGACCTCACCTGCACCTCTCAAACTCTTTATATGCATTAATTAGTAAAAGTTTACATTTTTTTTAAAGATTAACATTTTGAAAAGATTCTCCTATGCATTGCAACATTTGAGTTATTCTTCATATCAGAAAATTTGGAGTATACAGATTTTGAGGAAAAAATAGTCTTCCCTTTCTTTGAATATTCTTAATTTTTTTTGCCTTGTAATCAGTATATTAAGGAGACATTCGTATATTTGAAGAATTGTTTAAATTCTGAGATCCATATTTAAGCATGTGAATATCTGATGAGACTTTTAAACATACGAGTAAAGCTATTCATCATAATTCGCTGTACTACCAACATTAAATTATGGTTACTTTGGAGCATAAGTCAAATGGTTTAAAGTAAGCCTGTAACATACCTAAAAAATACCTTCCTATATTACATTACATGCAAATTACTTCATGTAAAGGTCTCTTCACTTAAAGTTACCTAGCTCTGGAGGTCACTTCTTAGGGACTTGTCATGGTCCAAAGAGAAAGGGGCAAAAATAACCAGGATTGGTCAAGATTACACATATATGTAAATATATATATATATCTGCTGTGCCATCCACATATATGTATATTTATACAGCCATCCATATAAATACGAGATAGACGGCACAGCAGAAGGGAATGCAATTCTAGAAGTGCAAGCCCTCAAGAAGCAGCATGTTATGATTAAACCCCTTCTTTAGAAAGGTATCATTTCTGTCACCGATAACACAGACTAAATTATATATTATGCCATCTTCAACTAACAGGTAAGGTTGAACATTCTTAATTTTTAAGCCCAAATCAGAGCGAAGAGAGAATGTTGGATTCTAATCAATTAGATGTGTGAATTTGTTAGAGAAAATTAAGAGACTCCTTTGTAACACGGTAATTAAAATTAGGCACAGGTGAAGGGAATGAAAAGGACTAATTGTGTATAGGACATGCCCATAGTAGAGTAGGAACCTTGTCTTAACAGAATTCTCCATCAAGGTTACAGGCAGGGAGGCAGTTAATGGGTTGCTGTAGATCCTGAGGGACTCATGGTAAAAATTATTTACTTGTTTTTTCAGTTTTAATTGCTGATTTGCTGATTTACATACCTGCAGTGGTTTTGTACTGTTGTCGTTTAAAAGAAATCTCCACTAAGAAAAAAGTAAGTTTTAAAGCAACTGTTTTCTGTATTAGCCTGACTCTTAAGTATAGACCTTAGGGAGTCACGCTTTTGGAAACAGAATAAGGAACGTTATATTTTCTATCAATTAATTTTCATTTGGAAAATACCAACTTATCTCACAGTAATTATTTTAATGCCCTACTATAGTACTCATAAGACATACTGAATTTTGTAAGTTATGTACTGCTGAACTACACACCATGCCGAATTTACTGCTTAACTGGTAAACCTGAATTTTGAGCTGGCTTGTGAGATTGACTAAATTGAAAGGGATTTAAAAAAGTTGTTATATATTCTCATATTCATGATTATCAAATATCCTTCTTGGTCATTTTAGATGGGTCGATCATTAGATTGACATCTCTGATTTGTATATCCAAAAGTACTTCCTCTGACAAATGCCTTTTAGTCATTTTACTGAAGTATCCTATGTCACCTCCATGAAACTTCAGTGTCTGAAGAGTTGTTTTATAAAAACTGGAATATTTTGATAAAAAGAAGATATAGCACCTCAGGAAATGGGGAATATTTGCTACTGTGTTAAATGAAAGTCACACTTTTACCCTGTTGATTTGAGTAATAGATTACTTATTCACAATATTTTTCTTTATAGATTGCTAATGCATTATGCATATTGCTGTATCCAGGCCTTATTCTTATCGACTATGGACATTTTCAGTATCCTTTACTATTTAGAAATGAAGTCAGTTGCATATTATGAAATCTAGACTCAATTTATATGATGTCATTCAGTAATGTCTTATTAAATATTTGCTAGAGTGTTTGCTTTTATAAACTGTTTCTGAGTAGTAGAAAAGAATCTCTTCATCAAGCTTTTACTTGAAGGATAAAGTACAGATTTATTAAAAATAGAATTGCATTTTCACATCTGTGTGGCCTGGAAGCAAAACGTTGGTAACTGATTAGCTATTTCTGGGGAGTTGGGAAAAGAGTGCCAAGTATGGTTATGCTCTCCTAATTCTAAAATGTGTAACATGTCTTCTATCTTTTGTAAATGTTATCTGATGCTGAAGAAAAGGAAAACAATCTTATAGCTTTTTGTGTTTTAAAACAAGGTAGTTTTCTAACAGGTAGTGGTAGCTTGAAGCTTCAGGAAACTAAAACTGAATTATTAAAATCTATATGGATTTTATGTGTATATTTTTGATACCTAAAATAAGGAACATTCAAACACATCTGAGAGGATAAATTGATAAAAATCTGTACGTATCTATCCAATTTTTCTTCTAACGTACCAAATGTTACTATCTGCCCCCATCTCTCTTAAGAGAAAAAAAGACATAATATTAATACACAGCAACATGGTTGTTTAGTTAACAGCTTTTCCTTTTGATGCCAATCTGTTTTAGTTATAATAAAATTAATATGTGTATGTATCTGTCATAATATGGAGGGGATTGCATTTTAGTGCTAACTTCTATACTAGCTTCCCTGGATAGTTTATTTCTTGGGAATATGCCTTCTTTTGTTGCCCGGGGGTACATACCTGGATGCCTGATAATCTTTGCAAAGGAGTGGGGTGAGATTTGACTTCTCTATTTAGGGATTTTAAGTTAATGTCTTTGTTTTCTTTTTCACATATTACTCAAACACTCCAACCTACTTGGTGTTGCTAGAGTTCTCTAGGGTCTTGCAGGGTAAATTGTCGCCTTGCTTCCCTCAGTTTACTCTATGCATTTTCTGTGCTGTGGCTTCTTTCTCATTTTGTTGTCACTATCACTTCTGTCTTCCAGAAATATGTTGAAATCTTTATCATAACCCATATTCCCATTCTCTTTATGGCTATTAATTTATACTTTTAAAATTCCTTTTCTTATCATTTTAAGGGTCTCGGGAAGGCAAGGAGATAAACATGAGTGTTTAGCTCACCATTTTGAACTGAAAATCTCATTATGATGTTTTAATTAACAGTTATTAGTTGCTAATCAATGACATATTAATTTATATTATTGCTGCATGTTATAGAGGAAGTACAGTGATCTCAGTAATTTTTTTTTAAATTACTGTTGTAGCATTGTTTATTCTCTAGATATTGGTATGTTGTTATAGTAATATTGTGAAGTAATCTAACAGAAACCAAGCTATGTTTTAAGTATTTAGAGTTCTTTTAAACCTAAGCAAATCAGTTGCTGTTTAACAGTAGATTTAATAAATGTGAGGCTATTATATATAATTTCATGTTTGTTTATCACTTCAGTACTTTCAATTTTTATTTGGAAATAGCTTTCATTGTTTATATTATCTTAAAATTGCATCAGAAATATGCTCTATAAAATACAAGATCTACCTCTTTTAATTATTGAGATAATTTCCTTGACACAGGAACATATATAATTCTGTGAGTCTTGGCTTTGCTTTGTGGGGTGTTCTTGGAGTATCTTGTGACTGGGACCTGTTAGGGTCACTGGCATTTTGCTTAGCTATAAATTATAAACAGATGGAACTGTACCACTCCTTGCCATTTTTTTGCTTTTTGCTTGGCAAGTGTTTTAAAAAAGATCTCAAAGGAAAGGGGTGAGTGACTTTTAAACACCAGAATTCAAAAATTTGCATCAAAGAATTTTTTTTGGCATACTTAATTATAGGAAGGTGATCTTCCACTTTGCCTTTTGTTGATTTCTTATAAATGTGTTGGCTATGGGGTGAGTAGGAAGAAAGAGATAAAGTCATATTCTGTATTCTTTTATTTTAAGTTTTCCTAACTAGAGAAATATTTGATCAATATACATTTACTGGAGGTAATGGGGATTGGCTTGTTAGAGCACTGCTGTAGAGTTTCATCACTTTAGAGCTTGTTCCATTATATACTTATTATAAATACATTCCCATTTGATATTTTTCTTCTTGACTACATTCCCTTATTCCCACAGGAATGGCATCTAAGTGAAATGTTAGTTAGAATGGTGATAGCAGTCTTTTTGTTGAAGTGCACATCTTAACAGTTGTGAATGTTTTAACTCTGATTTGAGCAGACTCCCATCTTAAACCTATACTGGTAACATAGATTTAGCATTGCTATACATTTGCATTCATTATATTCAGTGAGACTCAGGTTGATTTTTCAGAATTATTAACCTTTCCCTATCTTACTGCTTACCTTTGTTTTTGTTCTAGGTTGGTGTTGCTAATTAAGCTAGTTTGTACTGTTGTGGCTTCCTTCATTCTCTGCTGGCTGCCATTCTTTACTGAAAGGGAACAAACCTTGCAGGTTTTAAGAAGACTCTTCCCAGTTGATCGTGGATTATTTGAGGCATGTTTAAAAACTTTCCTCTCCTTTCCGTTACTGTACCTTCCCTGTGACCTTTAGGGATTTCATGTAGAAGACTCACAAGGGCCCAAATGTGGTAGCTCATTCCTGTAATCCTAGTACTTTGGGAGGCTGAGGCTGGAGGATTGTTTGAGGCCAGGAGTTTGAGACTAGCCTAGGCAAAATAATAAGACCCTATCTCTAAAAATAAAAATTAAAAAATTAGCCAGGTACAGTGGTACATACCTATAGTCCCAGCTAATTAGGAGGCTGAGGTGGGAGGATTGCTTGAGCCCAGAGTTTGAGGTTGCACTGAGCTATGATGATGCCACTGTGCTCCTGCATGGGTGACAGAACAAGACCCTGTCTCTAAAAAAGACACACAAGGAATAGGAACTGCACCTACTTTCCTCCTGTAATCATTCCTTGCCAGTTATTTACTTTTTTTAGAGACACACAGTGTCTCACTATATTGCATAGGCTGTACTTGCACTATAGCCTTGAACTCCTGTTCTCAAGTAATCCTCCTGCCTCAGCCTCCTGAATAGCTAGGATGACAGGCACGGGTACCTTGCTAGTTATTTAATCTAGGATATAACCCCTAGCTCAGCTGGCATTTTAATCAATAGATAATATTTATGCCATCATCAAATCCATAATTCAATTATATATTTTTCTAATGAAATAGGATCCATAATGAAAGATAGTATGAGAAGTTGCAGCTACAGTGTTAACAGCTGTGTAATTTTTTGGTTTATATGCTCTTTTTAGTCTTAGAAAATTATTTGTTAAACTAATAATCATGTTTGCTTCAGAAAGGTCTCATAATTCCTTATGAGATATATAACCTTCATCCATAGTAATTTTTAATGAGAATCTTTCATTTAATGCTAGTTTAATCACTCTTGTTAAACTTTTATTACATGAATAATTTGATCATTTAGATTTAGTAATTAAATTAAACAAACCATTTTTCTGAAACAAAAAGGCCTTTTAATAAAGTTACACAGAGACAACATATTTATAGATAATTTGCTTTTGAATAACATTTCTTTTAAAAAGAGTTAGAAAAGCATGTATATCTTTCTAATTTTGCATATATAAATTTCTATAGAATATCTTTCAGTGGATTTACAGGAGGATGAAACAAGCATTTTTAAGGAGACTAAGAAAGGAGTTTGGTGTTGTGAAGGAATGGGAACGTGTGACTGCGTGTCAGTGGGGATAATGGTAGTGGTGATACTGATAATAATATATAATCACTATTATGATTGTTACCACAATTTACTTATTAGATGCCAGACATTTCCATGTAATTTTATTTGATCCTTACAGTAGCTCTAAGGTAGCTGCTATCCTCATTACAGTAGCTGAGAGGTAGCTGCTATCCCCACTTTACATACGAGAAAACTGAGGTCAGAGATTCATACAACTAGTATTTGACAGAGCTGTGATTTGAACTTTGAAAATTGTACTCCTAATCTCTTCTTATATAATCTCTAACCAACACCTATATAAAGAAAAGTTTAATTCTCCATGTAAGCAGCTTGGTTATTTGCCTTACCTTCCATTTCAGAAATGGTATTTATCATGATAATTATAAAAATGAGTATAAGACATGGTCGATGATGGGTCCAGTCTCTTCCATTCACTCGTTGCCCTCAAAATCGGAAGAGAATTTTTTCTGATGTAACTGAGGAAAGTGGGATGGTATAGTTGTCAGTGATAATTACTTTATTGCTGTGATGCCTACACAGCTGAGGTCAAGCAGCTGTGTAGAGGATGAGTTTTACCAGCATGAGAAGTATAGTTACAATTTAATTTTGAAAGTAATCCTAACATAACTGCTAATGTCTTTAAACTTCTTGATTTCTTAGCAATTACTTTTTGTCATTGTTAATGGCTTTTAGGTTACTTTAAATAAATTCAGGTGTGTGATAAGAATGGGTCAAATGTAATATGTATTCTATAAATTAGGGGAAAAAAGATTTCTTAGAAAAACTTCAAAGATAAGTAACTTCAGTATTTTGGGATAGTGTACTGCTCTTTGAAAAATATCTAGTATTTCTTGGGAATATCTAGATTATGATTGGCCAATGATTTAGATCAGCTCTCATGCAAACAAATGAAAAATGCTTGGGAGTGTGCTTGTGTATATGTTTATTTCTTGTAGGATTTAATCTACTTTGTTATAATTGTGAATAAAAGTTTTACATGTCTCAAAAGTTTATTAGAGATTATGGGCTGTACTTTGTGGGGTATAATATTTCTTTCAATTATACCAGAATGTAAAAGCAACAAATCTCTTTTAAGGATAAAGTAGCCAATATTTGGTGTAGCTTCAGTGTCTTTCTGAAGATTAAGGATATTTTGCCACATCACATCCAGATAATAATCAGGTAAGAGACACAAAGTTTGTATATAGTATTGTATAAGCTACTGTCTAAAAGTGTTATGGCAATATTTCATTTATCTGGCATCATTAGGAATGAGGTCTTTTTCATTAGTGAATTTTCCACATAACTTAAACTTATCTGTCTATGCAATAAAACTCTTTTCTTTGAATTGTTTTATGTGAAAGTCTTTCTTACCTAATTCTCTCCTTAAACAGAGAGTACACTGCACATGATTTAACATTATCTTGAAGAGTCATGATTTTCAGTAGCGTATCCGTCAGGGTCCATCAGAGAGTAGAAGGAGTAGATCACTGTGTAGTGTGTGTGTGTTTGTGTCTGTGTGTGAGTTTGTCGTAAGGAATTGGCTTAGGCAGATGTGGGGGCTGGCAGGCAAACTGGAAGTCCACAAAGCAGACAGTCCGGAAGGAATATCTAGGGGGAAGGAAGAGTAATTCAGAACCAGATGCCTTTAGGGAAGATCTAAGCCCTCTTCTAAAAGGTTAGGCCCCTCAGGATAATTTACCTTTTGATTAACTTAAAATCAACCGAATGGGGACTTTACATCTGCAAAGTCCCTTCACTGCAGCATCTAACTATAGTGTTTGAATAACCGAGAGACGGTGCTGCCTCCCTCTGGCCTCCAATTTTTGGGGGAATTTCCCTTGTAGCCCACCCTAACAAGAAACATACAGGAAGGGAATTCTTTAGACTTTAGTCCAGCCTAGCCAAGTTGATAAGTCACAAAATTACCACAATTGGGAAAATCAGTTCTTGTATTAGGTTATATACTTGTTTTCAGGGCTTGCCATTTGGCGCGGTACTAAATGGCACCAGACTGCTCTTGAGCCTATCTGCGTTAATCTAGGTTTTTCTCCCTCCCTCCCCAGCAGCCATCATTAGGAGAAGCTCTAGTAGCTTCCCGCTGCCTTTCCAACTTGTTCTTTCTGATTTACCGTGAGTTTGAAAGTCAGATAATCAACTTTTGTGAAATGAGGGCTAGTTAGACTCTTTCGTGAGTAAAGTTTAGGAATGTTTATGTTACAAATGTAGCATTGTCTCATACCTCATTATGTTTTCTTATTTTGAATGGTGATTGACCTTCAACTAGATATATATATCATTGTATCTTTTATATACATGATATTAAATACTAAAATAACAGAAGCAATATTTAGTATTATGATATTTTGTTCTGTATTATATCACGTAATCATGTATGAAAGTATATATGTATTTCAATGTATAGACTTTATGTAAATGTTATTTGGTCTTAAGTGTAATGAATAAAAGTAAACTTTAATTTGAAATCAAATTAAATACATAATGTGATCCTTATATTTTAAAAGATAGTTGATTTAGTTATATTTATATCTCTACAAAAAACAATTTTATTTTTATTATTTTTTAGCTTTTGTTTTACATTTTTGACTCTGCTTCCTTCATGCATAAAATTAACACTTCAGCCCTCTCCCAAAGGATTCAAATTTACTCTGGTAAGTTTTTCATTACTTTGAATTCTTCCTATAACTAATCTTTTAAAAATTATTTTCTTGTTCTGTACAGGATTTAGTGGGTTGGGAAAGAGGACATTCATTTATTTGGCAAACATTTATTGAGTGCTTCCCATTCTTAGATGCTATGTTGGACATTAGGCTGAGCAATCAGAAACTTTCAGTTTAATTCAACAGTTATTTAATTTGTTTTATGTTAGTTAATGGGGGTATACAAAGAAGAAAACAGTGGCGATAAACATATGCTTAAATAATTATGCTATAAAGCAGTTGGTATTAAGTTCTGTCAGGTACGAATGAAGTCCTAAGGGAGATATTATCTTGGGGGGAGATTTTAGACAGCTGTTTAGAGCAAGCAAGATTTGAGCCAAGTTTTGAAAGCTGGGCAAGATTTGGAGCAGGAGGTTATATAGCAGAAGAGAAATTCAGGACAAGAGAAAGTTGAAGGTACAGAGGTGGGAAAGGACAGGAATTGTTCTGGAAACAGCTATTAAACAATAACATTTGTGTTACTTTTATGTGCGTGTTGTGCGTAGGAGAGGAGATGGTGAGAGAGAAGGGTCAAAAAGGATCAAACTATAGAAGACCTTGAATGTCTGGTTGAAAAGGTTTAGAGTTAGATTTGTGTTCAAGAAGAGCCAAAAAAAGATTTTTGTGAAGGGGAGGAGGCAGATCTCTGTTTTAGGAAGATGACTTGTGTCAGTTTGAAGATGGATTGGGTATATTTTCTATAGTTTAGGGTTTTTCTGAGTGGGTTTACAAATTCTTCCTGGTTGTATTTCGGTGGTATTTAAAATTTTGTTCCTCTGTGCCATGGTCTATAAAATGACATTTAAAGAATACTTTTTAAAATATCAAGAACATTTTGTTTATGAAAACGGTAAGTCCTAGTGGATTTGTAAGATGACAGCATTTTAGAAATTAAGGTTCCAATTCTGGAACTGCCACTTATGTACACTGCATTCTAAAAACAAGCCAGAACAGAACAGTGAAACATTTCAAAAGTGCATCTCAGTACCAGAATGCAAAAAGGATAGTTTCATGTTCCTCTTATTTTTTTATTATTTTTTTATTGATAATTTCTGTTGTTTTATTCTGTGAATAAACTCTGAAAATACCAAGTCATCTGTTATTAATATTCTACAGGACATTTAGAACAGGGATTGACATGCTTAGTGATGCTTTGATATCTTCAATAGGCTTAACTTGAAATATTTTCAAGCTTATGACAAATTATTTTTCTAGGAAATAGCATGCTAAATAAAGGTATATTTCAAAGATAATGGAATAGAATTTCAGAGTTTGGGCAACTTTAGCAGTGTTAAAGATGATTACTTTTTGGATTGTAAACCAGAAAAAACATTTTCTTAATTTCCTAATTTTATTCTGTTTGCTATGTTTTAAAGTAAGTCATGTGTTAAAAAATTTTTAGAAACTTAATGATTTTTGTTATTTCATTCTTGTTGATAATGCTTTGAATTCTTACCATATATTTCTGAGAGTTTTAAGAACATTTCCCATTATAATTATTTTAAAAGTATTTTCCTTTTAATCAATTGGCAGAGGTGAATGGAGAGAAGAGGAAGGATATTGTATTTAGGAGGTGCTGTAGATGGGATTTGCTGATGGAGTAGATGTATAGCTTGTGCAAGATAATAATTCAGGTGTTTTGCTTGAGCACCTGGATGGATGTATAGACATCTGTCTAATAATGCAGAACAGAAACTTCGGAAAATATATTTAAGTAATTGTTAATTTTAAACCCCAAATAGCAAATTATGAATTTGTAAAAACATTTAGTATGTTTTATTGAAGTGCACATTTTAAAAACGCTGCAATAGATTTGCCAGTTGATTTTGACCTTGTCTTTCACACTTTCAAATTTAAATTGTCAGAGATTCCAAGGGAGGATGAAGGTATGATTGTTGTGTCTGAGGTATTAAGTAGTTTTGTTTATTAATAAGTGAGTCTCAGTGAACTTGTTTTAGATGGTTAAGTAAAGCTTTATAGTCATTGTTTTCTGAAAAAATATTTTTATTTTTAAATTTGATTAAAATGTTATACATATTAGTGTTATGTTTATATTTTACTTCTAGAGAGAAGCTATAATAAACTTTCAACTTTTATTTGAAATGATTTTATTTCGATTCATAATTAACTTGATATTATATTTTATAAGTTGTAAAATCTCATTTTCCTTCTTTTTTCTTAAAGGTTTGCTGTGCATTATCGTTCTTCTTATTTTCTTTCCAAGTGCATGAAAAGTCCATTCTCTTGGTATCATTGTAAGTAGAAATGTTTGAAATATGCATTTATTATGTGTTTATAATATATAAAAAGTTTATAATTTACATGTAAATATTCATTTGAATGCAGAACAAACCCACACAAATGTTATATCTTTGCATAAAATTATTTCATTCATAATTTTCTAGAATGATAATATCTATGACTTTACTTCTTTATAATATATAATACTTTACACTGAAAAAATGGACAGAATTATTATTGACATACTTTTTATTCCTATTTCTTCATCTATATTTTCTATATGCTAATAAAAAATATGTCCTCCAAAGAGGCTTATCTCAGATTGCAGCCTGTTTGTCATCTTTGCCTTTTTCATTTTATTCATTTCCACATCTATTCAGTAGCCTTGTTCTCTCCATTTACTTCCATGGTGTTTTTTATATGTTGCCTCCTTTCTGTTTCTTTTTTGCCACAACCTTTGTTTGGAATCCATTGGCAATCCCTAACCAGACTACTTTGTTTTAGGACCATTAAATTTTTTTCCTGGTCTTCATAGAAAGAACTGGGTGACAGTTGGATGTATGATATCCAATATCCTAATACTAAACTATAGTATTTCCCCAGAATACTTTGGAATACTTGAATCCTCCCCTAGGTCAGTCCCAACCCACCACTACTCTACCCCTCACCCTGTATTCACTGGGTTCCTGTAGAAGATGGACATACAGAGTGGCCAATGACAAATGGAAGGCAGTATTGCTTGTATTAGGTGAGCTTTGGACTAAAATCTGAATGCAGGGCTTTCCAGTAACCTGGGCTGGCCTATCTGGAAAGTTTCTTGGCTCTGAACAAAATAGTCTCATGTCATTGCAGACTGAGAGGACTGCTTAATGTCATCCCATGAAGCCCAAACCTGAGTTAGATCTCACCACTGTTATCAAGGTAGGCTGAAGCTACATAAATCCCTGGTGCCAGTGGATGAAACTACAGTGAACCATTACTTCCAAACTTGTTTATTTTCCCCAGAATTTCTACTTCATAGAAAGGTAGCCTATTTAGGATCTGTAATCTGACCAGATTATTTCTCAGACCCTGAACTTATAGGGGTTCATTCTGTACAACTCTACCTAGATTATGTGTAACAGTACATGACTTTAATATAATTTTGATCAAAATATTTTAAAGTAAGCATTAAAAGTTCCTCTTGGCTGGGTGTGGTGGCTCACGCCTGTAATCCTAGCACTCTGGGAGGCCGAGGCGGGTGGATTGCTCAAGGTCAGGAGTTCGAGACCAGCCTGAGCAAGAGCAAGACCCCGTCTCTACTAAAAATAGAAAGAAATTATCTGGACAACTAAAAAAATATATATAGAAAAAATTAGCTGGGCATGGTGGTGCATGCCTGTAGTCCCAGCTACTCGGGAGGCTGAGGCAGGAGGGTCGCTTGAGCCCAGGAGTTTGAGGTTACTGTGAGCTAGGCTGACGCCACGGCACTCTAGCCAGGGCAACAGAGCCAGACTCTGTCTCAAAAAAAAAAAAGAAAAGTTCCTCTCGACCTGGTCCCAGCTAATCTATTATTAAACAGATATTTCATTCAGTAAATATTTCTTGAGTGCCTACTATGTGTCAGGTACTGTTCTGTGCACTTGGGATATATTTGTAAACAAAACAGACAAAAATTCCTGCCTTCTTAGCTATCATTCTCAAGGATAGACACTAATAAAAAAATAAAAACAAGGCATTAAATAGTGTATTAGAATAGTATGTAATAATAAATGCCATGAAGAAGAAATAACACAAGGCAAGGTAAATTGGGAGTACTGGAGGAGGGGATGCAGGTGCAGGTTGCAATTTTAAATATGGATGTTAAGGCAGGCCTCACTGAAGATATTAGAGTGGCTTGGAGGAGGTGAGGAAGTTAGCTGTATGGATATCTGGGAGAATAACATTCTAGACAGAGGGAACAGCCAGCGCCAAGGCCCTAAGATGGGAGTATGCCTGGTATGTTTAGGGAACAATAAACTGGCCAGTGTGGCTACAGTGGAGTGATCAAAGTGGGGAGTATTAGGACATGAAGTTAAAGAGGTAGCAGCGGTCCAAATCATGTGTACCTTGTAGGCCGTATTAGGAACTTTGGCTTTTATTCTGAAGGGAATGGGGAACCTTAGGAGGGTTTTGAGGAAGAAACATAACCTGACTTAATATTTTAAAAGAATCACTCTGGCTGTGGGTCAAGTAGAGATTATATGAAGCAAGTGTAGAAAACATGGAGACCATTTAGAAGGCTATTACCATAATCCAGGTAAGAGATGGTGGTGACTAGGACCAAGTTGGTAACAGTGAAAGAAGTGAGAACAGTTTCTAGATTTAGTATATGTAGAACCAGAAGGTTTCCTGATGATTTGGGTGTAGCATGTGAGAAAGGAGAAAAATCAAAGGTGTGTCTATCGTTTTTGGCCTGGAAGAAGAAGGATGAAAGAGCCATTGACTGAATGGGGAAGACTGCAAGCGGAGCAGGATTAGGCTAGGTATGGACAGGGTAAAAGGTTCCTGAGTGTTTAACATGTCTTTGGACATCCAAGCAGAGATGTAGAGTCAGCATTTGGATATGAGTCTGGATTGGATATATGAGTGAAGTTCTAAAGAGAGATTAAGCTGGAGATGTAAATTTAGGAGTTTGTCAGTAGAGATATTTAAACTCATGAGACTGGATGAGATCATCAAGGAAGTGAGTATAGACAGAGAAGAGGACTAAGGACTGAGTTCTGAGCCACAGTATTACGAGGACTGGGATAAGATGTGAATAGGAAAGACCAACGAGGTAAGAGGAAAACCATGAGAGTTGACATCCTAGAAGCTGAGTGAAGAAGGTGTTTTAAGGACATGAGGTGATCAATTGTATCACATGCTGCTAATAGGTCAAATAAGATGAGGCTGAGAACAGATTATTTGCCTTAGAAATAGGGAAGTCACTGGTGACTTTGACAAGGCCAGTGTTGGTGCAGCGATGCAGGGAAAAGCCTGATTTGAGTAGGTTTAAGAAAAAAATGAGGAGGGGGGTGGAGTAAGATGGCTGAATAGAAACCTCCAGTGATCGTATCTCTGCACAAACACCGAATTCAATAAGTATCCATGAAAGCAAGCACCTTCAGAAGAACCAAAAATCAGTCCACCAAGGTGGTACCACTAGGAGTCTGCAAGAGTCACAGCATTACAGTGCTTGGGGGACCCTCAGTGCTGATATGGCTGCAGTGACCAAAGGTTTAAATCATAATACTTAATTCCCTTTGAACATCTGGAAAGCTTTCTCAAGAAAGATGGGTTCAAACAAGCCCAGACTGTGAGGATTAAAATAAATGCCCAGACATCGACAAACATCCACAAGCATCAAGAACATCCAGGAAAACATGACCTCAACAATCGAACTAAATAAGGTACCAGTAACCAATCCTAGAGTGATGGAGATACGTGACCTTTCAGACAAAGAATTCAAAACAGCTGTCCTGAAGAAGCTTAATGAACTTCAAGACAACACAGAAAAGGAATTTAGAAGCCTATCAGAGAAATTTAATAAAGAGATTGAAATAACAAAAATTGAGCATAAGTTCTGGAGCTTAAGAATTCAGTTGACAAACTGAGAAATACACTGGAGTCTCTCCAACAACAGAATTGACCAAGCAGAAGAAAGAATTAGTGAGCTTGAACATAGGCTATTTGAAAACACAAGGCCAGAAGAGAAAAGGGGGGAAAAAATAAGCACACCTACAGGATGTAGAAAATAGCCCAAAAGGGCAAATCTAAAGTGTTATTGGCCTTAAAAAAGAGGTGTAGAGAGAGAGAGAGAGAGAGAGAGAGAGAGAGAGAGACTGGGGTAGAAAGTTTATTGAAGGAAATAATAACAGAGAACTTTTCAAACCTAGAGAAAGATATCAAAATTCAGGTACAAGAAAGTCATAGAACACCAACACAAGACTACCTCAAGGCATTTAATAATCACAACTGCTACAGGTCACAGATAAAGGTCCTCAGGGAAGGAGAAAAAAAAACATACACACACATAAAGGAGCTCCAATATGTCTGGCAGCAGACTTCTCAGTAGCAACCTTACAGGCCAGGAGAGAGTGGCACGACATATTCAAAGTGTTTAAGGAAAACGACCTTAACCTTAGAATATTATATCCTGCAAAAATATCCTTCAAACGTGAAGGAGAAATACAGACTTTACCAGACAAACAAAAGCTGAGAGATTTCATCAATACCAGACCTGTCCTATAAGAAATGCTAAAAGGAGTTCTTCAATCGGAATGAAAAGGGTGTTAATGAACAATATGAAATCATCTGAAGGTATACAACTGATTGGTAATAGTATACAAATACAGAATACTCTATTGCTATAACTGCCATGTAAAAACCACTTTATATCTTGAATAGGAAGACTAAATGACAAACCTATCAAAAACAACTATAACAACTTTTGAGAGAGAGATAGTATAAAAAGACAGGGATGGAAACAATAAAAAATTAAAAACTCAGGGAGGGGATGGAGTTAAGGTGCAGAATTTCTGTGAGATTTCTTCTTGCCTGTTTGTTTGTAAGCAGAGTTGTCATGTTTAAAATAATGGTACCTAAGCATTGTCTTGGAAGAAAAAAGAAGAAAGAAAAAATAAATAAAATAAAATAATTGGTTATATTTTTTGCAAGCCTCATGGTAACTTCAAATCAAAAAACCTACAGCAGATACAGCAAAAAGAAAAAGCAAGAAATTAAAACACACTATCAGAGAAAGTCACTTTTAACAAAGGAAGGCAGGAAGGAAGTAAAAAAGAAAGAGAGGACAACAAAACAACCAGAAATCGAATAACAACATGGCAGGAATAAGTCCTTACCTAACAATAACATTGAATGTTACTGGACTAAATTCTCTAATCAAAAGACATAGAGTGGCTGAATGGCTTAAAAAAGCAAGAGCTAGTATATGTTGTCTGCAGAAAACACACTTCACCTAGAAAGACTCACATAGACTGAAAATTAAGGGATGGAAAAAGATATTCCATGCAAATGGAAACCAAAAAAGAGCAGGAGTAGCTACACTTCTAACAGATAAAATAGATTTCGAGTCAAAAACTAAGAGGAGACAGAGAATATCATTATATATAATGATAAAGGGGTCAATTCAGCAAGAGGATGTAACAATTCTAAATATATACGCACCAAATACTAGAGCACCCAGATATATAAAGCAAATATTATCAGAGCTAAAGAGAGAGATAGACCGCAATACAATAATTGCTGGAGACTTCAACATTCCACTTTCAACATTGGACAGATCATCCAGACAGAAAATCAACAAAGAAACATTGGACTTAATCTGCACTATAGACCAAATGGACCTAATAGATATTTACAGAATATTTCATCCAACAGCTGTAGAATACACATTCTTCTACTCAGCTCATGGATCATTCTCAAGGATAGACCATATATTAGGTCACAAAATAAGTCTTAAAAATTTCAAAAAAATTGAAGTCATACCAAGTATTTTCTCTCACCACAATGAAATAAAACCAGACATCAATAACAAGAGGAACATTGGAAACTATACAAACACATGGAAATTAAACAATATGCTCTTGAACGATAGTGGGTCAATGAAGAGATTAAGAAAGAAATTAAAAAATATCTTGAAACAAATGAAAATGAAAACAGAACATATCAAAACCTATGGGATACAGGAAAAGCAGTAATCAAAGGAAAGTTTACAGCAATCAGTGCCCGCATCAAAAAAGTAGAAAAGCTTCAAATAAACAACCTAATGATTCATCTCAAAGAACTAGAAAAACAAGGGCAAATCAAACCCAAAATTAGTAGAAGAAATAATAAAGATCAGAGCAGAAATAAATGAAATTGAAACCGCCCCAATACAAAAAAATCAACAAAATGAAAAGTTGGTGTTTTTTTTCTGTTTTTTGAGACAGAGTCTCACTCTGTTGCCCCAGCTACAGTGCCGTGGTGTCAGCCTAGCTCACAGCAACCTCAAACTCCCGGGCTCAAGTGATCCTCCTGCCTGAGCCTCCCAGGTAGCTGGGACCACAGGCATGCGCCACCATGCTCAGCTAATTTTTTCTATTTTTAGTTGTTTTCCTAATTTCTTTCTATTTTTAGTAGAGACAGGGTCTCGCTCTTGCTCAGGCTGGTCTCGAACTCCCGAGCTCAAGCAATCGTCTCGCCTTGGCCTCCCAGAGTGCTAGGATTACAGGCATGAGCCACTGTGCCCGGCCAAAAAGTTGGTTTTTTGAAAAAATAAACAAAATTGACACACCTTTAGCCAGACTAATTAAAAAGAAAGAAGACCCAAATGAATAAAATGAGAAATGAAAAAGGAGACATTACTGATACTGCAGAAATCCAGAGGATCATTAGAGACATAAGCAACATATGCCAATAAGGAAAACCTAGAAGAAATGGATAAATTCCTAGACACATACAACCTACCAAGATTGAACCAGGAAGAAATCCAAAACCTGAATAGACCAATAACAAATACTGAGATAGAAGCAGTTATAAAAAGTTTCCCATCAAAGAAAAGCCCAGGACAGGATGGTTTCACTGCTGAATTCTACCAAACATTCAAGAACTAATACCAATCTTACTTAAACTATTCTAAAAAATTGAGGAGGAGGGAATACTCCCAAAGTCATTATGTGAGGCCTGTATCACCCTGATACCAAAATGAGACAAAGACATACAGAAAAGGAAAACTATAGGTCAATATTTCTGATGACCATAGATATAAAAATCATCAACAAAATATGAACAAACTGAATTCAACAACATATTGAAAAGATTATTCATCATGATCAAGTGGGATTCCTCTCAGGGATGCAAGGATGGTTCAACATACACAAATCAATCAATATGATACATCATATCAACAGATCAAAGGACAAAATCCATACAATCACTTTGATTGATACTGAAAAAGCATTTGATAAAATTCAACATCTTTTCTTGATAAAAACTCAAAAAACTGGGTATGGAAGGAACTTACTGCGGTAGAACAATATGGCGATAAAACGATAAAAGCCATGTATGACAGACCCATACCTAGTATATCATACTGAATGGGGAAAAACTGAAAGCCTTTCCTCTAAGATCTGGAATAAGACAAGGATGCTGACTTTCACCACTGTTATCCCACATAGTAATGGAAGTTCTAGCTAGAGCAGTTAGACAAGAGACAGAAATAAAGTGCATCTAAACTGGAAAGGAAGAAGTCAAATTATCCCTTATTTGCAGACGATACGATCTTAGATCTAGAGAAACCTAAAGACTCCACACACACAAAAAAAACTATTAGAACTGATAAACAAATTCAGTAAAGTTGCAGGATACAAAATCAATATACAAAAATCAATAGCATTTCTTTATGCCAACAGTAAACAATCTGAACAAGGAATCAAGAAAGAAATCTGATTTACAATAGCTACAAATAAAATTTCTAGGAATAAACTTAACCAAAGAAGTGAAAGACCTGTATAATGAAAAGTATAAAATATTGATGAAAGAAATTGAGTGGAAAGATAAAAATGGAAAGATATTCCATGCTTATTGATTGGAAGAATCAATATTGTTAAAATGTCCATACTACCCAAAGCAATCTACAGATTGAATGCAATCCCTATCAAAATACCTATGACATTCGTCACAGAAATAGAAAAAATAATCCTAAAATTTATATGGACCTACAAATGACCCAGAAAAGCTAAAGCTATCCTGAGCAAAAAGAACAAAACTGGAGGAATCACATTACCTGACTCAAAGTATACTGCAGAGGTGTAGTAACCAAAACAGTGTGGTACTGGCATAAAAACAAGACACATAGACCAATGGAACAGAATAGAGAACCCAGAAATAAATCTACACATCTTATCTTTGCAAATGTGCCAAGAGCATGAAATGGTGAAAGGATAGTCTCTTCAATTAATGGTTCTGGGAAAACTGGATATCCACATCCAGAAGAATGAAATTAGGCCCTTATTTCTGGTCATATACAAAAACCAAATCAAAATGGATTAAAGACTTAAACCTAAGACCTGAAACTATGAAACTACTAAAAGAAAATGTTGGGGAAATGGTTCAGGACATTGGTCTGAGCAAGGACTTTTTGAGTAAAAACCCTCAAAGCACAGGCAACCAAAGCAAAATTTGACAAATGGGATCACATCAAGCTAAAAAGCTTCTGCACAGCAAAGGAAACAATCAGCAAAGTGAAGAGACAACCTACAGAATGGGAGAAAGTATTTGCAAACTACCCATCTGAAAAGGGATTAATAATTATAATGTGCTCCAACAATTCTATAGGAAAAAGTCAAATAATCTGATTAAAAAATGGGCACAGGATCTGAACAGACATTCTCAAAAGAAGAAATACAGATGGCCAACAGGTATATGAAAAAATGCTCACCATCATTAGTCCTCAGAGAAATACAAACCAAAACTGTAATAAGATACCATCTCACCCCAGTTAAAATGGCTTTTTTCAGAAAGACAGGCAAAAAAGAATGCTGGTGAGGATGTGGAGAAAGGGGGACCTTCGTACACTCTTGGTGGGAATGTAAATTAGTGCAACCACTATGGAGAACAGTGTGGAGGTTCCTCAAAAAACTGGAAATAGAACTACCATATGAGCCAGCAATCCCACTGCTGGATACATACACAAAGGAGCATATCGAAAAGATACCTGCACTCCACCTTTATTGCAGCATTATTCTCAATGGGCAAGATGTGGAATCAACCTAAGTGTCTATCAGCAGATGAATGGGTAAAGAAATTGTGGTACATATATACAATAGGATATTATATAGCCACAAAAAAGAATGAAATCCTGCCATTTGCAACAACATGGACGGAACTGGAGAACATTATGTTATGTGAAATAAGCCAAACACAGAAAGACAAATCTAGCATGTTTTCACTCTTACGTGGGAGATAAATACTAAAAACAAATCATCTCATGGAGACAGAGCAGAATGGTGGCTACCAGAGGCTGGGAAGGGTAGCAGGGAGGAGGGGATAAAGTGGGGATGGTTAATGGGTGCAAAAGCATAGTTAGATAGAATGAATAATATGTGATAGCACAACAAAGTGACTATATTTAATGATAAGTTAGGGTATACTTTAAAATAACTAAGAGTGGAATTGGAATATTCCTAATACAAAGAAGTGGTAAATGCCTGAGACGATGGACACACTAATTGCCTTGATTTGATTAATTCACATTGTATGCCTGTATCAAAGCATCATGTGTACCCTATAAAGATATACAACTGTTATGTACCCATAATAATAAAAAATAAAAAAAATTAGAGGAGAATAACTAAAGACAAGTATGGATAATTCTTGGTTATTTTAGAGAAATTTCTAAAATTTTAAAATTATTTAAAAAAAATTTGGTAAAGTACACAAATTTTACCATTAGTATATTCACGATGTTATGCAACTATCATCACTATCTACTTCCAGAACATTTTCATCACCTCACAAGGAAACCATACCCAAAGCAATCACTCGTTATTTTCCCCTCCTCCCATTCCCTTCTAACCACAAATCTGCTTTTTGCAAATCTCTATGGATTTGTCTATTCTGGATATTTCATATAAGTAGAGTCATATAGCATGGGGCCTACCTTCTTTCACTTAGTATAATATTTTCAAGGTTTATCTGTGACGTATTAGGACTTCAGTCTGTTTTATACCTGAATAATATTGCATTGTATAGATATACTACATTTTGTTCATCCATTCATCAGTTGATGGACATTAGGTCATTTCCACCTTTGACTGTTGTGAATAGTGTTGCTGTGAACATTCATGTACACATTTTTGTTTGAACACCTGTTTTCAGGTCTCCTGAGTCCATATTCAGGAGTGGAACTTCTGGGTAACATGATAATTCTATATTTAACTTAAGAACCACCAAATTGTTTTCCATAGTGGCTGTACCATTATGATTCTCACTAGTTATGTGTGAGAGCTTCAATTTCTCCACATCCTTGACTGCACTTGTTACTTTGCATTATTTCAATTATAGCCATCTTAGTGGATATGAAGTGGTATTTCATTGTGGTTCTGACTTGTATTTCCCTAATGACTAATGATATTGAGCATCTTTTTACGTGCTTGTTGGCAATATGTATATCTTCTTCAGAGAAAAGCCTATTTAAATTCCTAGCCCGATTTTTAGTTGGGTTGTCTTTTTGTTGACTTTTAGGAGTTCTTTATATATTCTAGATATTAACTTTTATCAGATGTGTGGTTTGCAAATATTTTCTCCCATTCTTTTTACCTTCTTGATAGTGTTCTTTGATACATAAAAGTTTTTGATGAAGTCCAATTTATCTTTTGTTGATTGTACTTTTGGTGTCATGTCTAAGAAACCATTGCCACATCCAAGGTAATTCTAAGAGTTTTATGGATTTAGATCTTATATTTAGGTCTTTCATCTAATTCGAATTCATTTTTATATGTGATGTGAGGAAGGTAGACTATTCTTTAGAGGAGTTTTGTTGAAAAGGGGAGCAGAGAAATAGGACAATAACTGGTAGAGAAAATAGGGTCGATAGGTTTGTTTTAAGAGAGGATCGATGATGGCACGGGAATGATCAACAGAGAAGGAAAACTGTTGATATAGGACGGTGGGAAGAATTGGCTTTGGACAGATATGTGAATAGTTCATCTTCAGTAAAAGAGTGAATAGAGTATAGCGGTACATCTGCTGGGAAGGGAGATGTGATGGCGGGTCTCCATGAAGGTTCTACTGCTTCAGTTTTTTTATTGAAGTGAGAGGTAAAGTCATCAGCCAAGAGTGAGTTGGAGCATTGAGGTATGAGGAGAGGGGAAGGTGTGAAATATTTTTCTAAGGAGAGACAGTGTTAACAGACCAGGGAAATATTATATATAGGAATTATAGGGCACTTGAATATCATGATCATGCATTTAAAGTGAGACCAGTCAGTTTGGGTAAATGTGTTTCTCCAGAGCAGTTGCTCAGCGTGATGGGAGTAAGTGCAGGGGGAGAGGTGGGTATTTCTAAGTCGATGGTTTTGTCTGGTGAAGATAACTTTCTTGCTTGGGGACTTAAGAGTGAATGCATGAGGCCGGGCGCGGTGGCTCACGCCTGTAATCCTAGCACTCTGGGAGGCCGAGGCGGGCGGATCATCCTGAGCTCAGGAGTTCGAGATCAGCCTGAGCAAGAGCGAGACCCCGTCTCTACCAAAAGTAGAAAGAAATTAATTGGACAGCTAAAAAAATATATATATAGAAAAAATTAGCCGGGCATGGTGGCGCATGCCTGTAGTCCCAGCTACTCGGGAGGCTGAGGCAGTAGGATTGCTCGAGCCCAGGAGTTAGAGGTTGCTGTGAGCTAGGCTGACGCCACGGCACTCACCCCAGGCAAGAGAGTGAAACTCTGTCTAAAAAAAAAAAAAAAAAAAAAAGTGAATGCATGAGAGTGATTATAATGATTGACCTTTGAATTTAAGATGAGTAAAAAGGGAAAAGGCCATGGGGGTGAGAAAAAGCCAAAAGGTAATAGGAGCGATGGATTGAAGTTCTTGGTGGGATCAAAAGATTGTTGGAGTTGGAGTACCTAAATGGTAGGAGATAGTGATCAGAGTAAGGTCGTAAACTGTGATCAGGAATGGGTTGTAGTCTGAAGCATGACCTTAAGGGATAGGATTAAAGATGAGATCACCAGAAGAGAGGAGTTCTAGCAAATGAGGACTGTTGGAAGGATTATCTGTGTACGTGTTAAAATTGCCAAGAATTAAATAGGCTTGTAGAGAGCGACAGTGTGTAAGAAGCTGAAATGTTTGAATAATAAGGGAAGTGACCCTGTGGTTGGTGAATGATAACAAGATGAGGAATAGAGGATAAAGTCTGATGAGGTGAGATTCACAGCTGGAGATTATAGGGGCAAGAGAGGGAGAACTGGTGAGGAAGATCAGGGAAGTTATCTCCCACCTGCAGGCCACGTCATTTGCAAGCTGTGGAAACAGCAATAAAAATGAACAATTGAGAGGGCAGCACTGTCCTCAGGCAAGAGAGCCAGGGATTGTTTCAAACAGGTGGTGAAGGGACAAGTTCAGAGAAGAGGCTGAGGATGTACAGGATTTTGCTACTTGGTTATGAATTTTAGGTACCTTGAGGTTAGGGGCTGAGTTATATTCATGTTTGTATTCCTTTCAGAGCACTGCCTGTATGTAATAAGTTTTTGATTAATGCTTGTGTTTGGTAAATAGATATTGAATGAATAAATGGGAAAGAATTAAGACCCAGATAGAGAAAACAATATTTATTAAGCACCTACTATTAATATATGCTTAGTATTAACATGAACCCATTAGAAAGCATCAAGCAGTGAAATGGAAAGGACTCTAGTATTTTCTTTCAGTTTAGTAGTTTCCAATCAGTTTATACTTCCAGGGCTTAAATCTCATACACTAGTTGACACGGGGAAAATTCGTCCTTCTAGAAAAGGGGAACAATGCTCAAATCTCTATAGAGCATTTTTAAAAATAAGGAGATCCAAAATAATAGTAATAATGATATTATTTAACAATCACCTTTAGAAAGTTTATTTTTACATATTTAAAAAAACACTAGATGATACTTTCAAAGAGTTATTTCAACTACTTAACAATACAAGGTATTATTATTTTCATTTACACGTAAGGAAATAGGTTAAATTTATCATTCGCCTAAGGTCACACAGTAAGTAAGTGTCAGAGATGAGATGAGGACTCAGGGCTTCTGACTAACTCCTTTCTCCCTGAGCATGGCCACAGTTGAATCCAGAAGGTGTTGGACCAGGGGTTGCGGTAAGGTCGCAGAGCTTGGAGCTATGATCCTAAATAGCTCTTTGATAAAGGCAGTGGTTCCATTTATTGACATTATGCTTCCTGTATCTATACTATTGCCCTTTTCACGTAGCCTCTTACTACTAATCTTTTCCTTTTTTATTTTAGTATTATCAACTTATTTCCCGTTATAACTCTTCTTTGTCTCTATTGTCCTTTTCAGTGGCATGATGATCCTGTCTGTCATACCTCTGGTTTTTAACTTAGCTGAGTAATATGTAACATGAGGGATCATAAGAGAGAAGTTTGACAACAACTATACTGAGAATTTATATTTACCAAGTAGTACGAAATATATAAAAGAGCTTTCTTTCTCTGAACGTGCAGATCTGTTTATCTGATCCTTTCCTTAAACTACTTGTTTGTATGATGGAGAAAAAAATATCCCATTAATGGTGTGCTGGAAGAAGCAGTTTTCCACTTATTATAAGGAGTTGACACTTTCTGTCTAGACTAATTTAGTTTGGACTCTTATAAAAAATCAATTAGTAGTTCATATGGAGACCGTCTTGGCTCTTTTTTTTTTTTTTTTAACTACCCCTGAAAACCAGACAGGTAAAATGTGTTTATATTTTTCACGAGTAGGACCTGAAATTATATTCTGTAATATTAAAATTTTTTTCTTTATCATTTTAGACCAGTCTGCTTAGTTTTAAATGAAATTCCTTTCATGTCTACTTGGTTTTTACTTGTGTCAACATTTAGGTAAGTCAAACCAATTTCCATTTAATATTTTCAATATGATTCATGTAAACTATTTTAAAATTGTTTTACAAAGTGACTATGGTTTGAATTGATTCTCTTTTGATTTTTTTTTTTAATTTTCCTTTACAGTATGCTACCTCTTCTACTGAAGGATGGACTCCTAATGCCCTCAGTTGTGACAATGATGGCATTTTTTATAGTTTGTGCATCCTCCTTTTCAATATTTGAAAAGACGTCTGAAGAAGAACTGCAGTTGAAATCCTTTTCCATTTCTGTTAGGAAGTATCTTCCATGTTTTACATTTCTTCCCAGAATTATACAATATTTGGTAAGTTGTTCGGTTTTTAAGGAATGGTATATTTTTCAGCATTTCAATAATTTTCAAATTATTGAAATTTCTTTTTTCTTTAATAGCTTGAGATTTAATTCACATATATCTACCCATTTAAAGTGTGTAATTTGTGTTTTTAAGTATGTGCACAGATTTGTACAACATAATCTAATTTTAGATTATTTTCATCACTCCAAAAGAAACCCTGTACCCATTAGCAGTCATTCCCCATTCTATCCTCACTCCTAACCCTCAGCCCCTAATATACTTTCTGTCTCTATAAATTTTCCCGTTTTGGACATTTCATATAAATGGAGTGTGTTTGTCTGCAAGGGTTGCCATAACAAAATACCATACTGGGTGGATTAAACAACAGAAATTTATTTTATCATAGTTCTGGAGGCTAAAAGTCCAAGATTAAGATGCCATCAGGGTTGATTTCTGGTGAGGCCTCTTTTTCTGGCTTGTGGATGGCCACCTTCTTGCTTTGTCCTCACGTGGCTCTACTTTGTATTAATTTGCACGTGGAGAGAGAGCTCAGGCGTTAGGTCGTTTTCTTATAAGGACACCAGCACTATTGAATTAGGGCCCCACTCTTAGGATCTCATTTAATCTTAATCACCTCCCTTTTAAAGGCCATATCTCCAAATACAGTCACATTTGGGGGTTGGGGCTTCTTGTAGGGGGGAACACAATTCAGTCCATAACATGGAATCATACAAAACATGGTCTTTTATGACTGGTTTCTTTCACTTAACTTGTTTTTTACGTTCATCCATGTTATTTCATGTATCAGTACTTTATTCCTTTTTATTGCCAAATTTATTCCATCATATGGGCATGCCACATTTTGTTTAAGTTGATAGACATTAGGTTGTTTCCACTTTTTGGCTATTATGAATAATACTGTTGTGAACATTTGTGTACAAGTTATTGAATGCACAGATGTTTTTATTTCCCTTGAGTATACACCTATGGGTAGAATTGCTGGGTCATATGGTAGTTGTATATTTAACATTTTCAGAAACTGCCAAACTGTTTCCAAAAAGTGCAGCCATAATTCTACATTCTCACCAAGAATGTGTGAGGGCTCCAATTTCTCCACATCCTTGATAGCATTTGTTATTTTTTTTTTTTACTTATTTTTGTATTTTTTTTTTGAGGCAGAGTCTTGCTCTGTTGTCCTGGCTAGAGTGCAGTGGCGTCACTGCAACCTCAAACTCCTAGGCTCAAGCGATTCTTCTTCCTCAGCCTCCTGACTACAGGCATGTGCCACTGTGCCCAGCTAATTTTTTCTTTTTTTAGTAGAGACAGGCTCTCACTCTTGCTAGGCTGGTCTTGAACTCCTGAGCTCAAGGGATCCTCCAGCCGTGGCCTCCCAGAGTGCTAGGATTACAGGCGTGAGCCACCTGGGCAGGCTGTTATTGTCTTTTTAATTATAACCATCTTAGTAGGTGTGAAGTGGTATCTCATTGGAGTTCTGATTTGCATTTCCCTAATGACTAATAATATAGAGCATCTTTTCATGTGCTTATTGGCCATTTGTGTATCTTCTTTGGAGAAATGACTATTCAAATCCTTCGCCCATTTTTAATTGAGTTTTAATTTTTTATGCATTCTTGATACGAGCCCCTTACTAGATATATGACTAGTAATATGACTTGCAAGTGTTGTCTCCCATTCTGTGGGTTGCCTTTTTTTAACTTTTGTGATGGTAATGCTCGTAGCACAAAAGTTTTGATTTTGATATAAAGTCCAGTATGTCTAAATTTTTTTTTATTGTTTGTGCTTTTGGTGTTGTATCTAAAAAACCATTATATAACCCAATGATCATAAATATTTACTCCTATATTTTCTTCTAAGAATTTTATAGTTTTAGTTTTTATATTTTGGCTTTTGATTCATTTTGAGTTAATTTTGTATATGGTGTGAGGTAGGAGTCTGACTTTATTCAGTTGTTCCAGTTCCATTGAATTATCTTGGCATCCTTCTTGACAATCAACTGAAATTTTCACTTCCCACTAGGGTTGCCTCAGGGATTTTCCCTTTGAGGATACCTGCAGCCTATTTATACCTGTTTGTAAGGCTTTTTGGCCCCTATCTTTCTCACTCTTCCATCTGGAATGACTGCTGCATTACTCTGTATTCAGATCTTACCAATACTACCATGATGTAGCCATTAAAGCATTTTTTGGGGTTTCATTTATGTTTCACTTCTTTCATGAACATTACTACTGTTTCTCACAGCTTTCTGTGTTTACTTACACAGCTTTTGTGTATTTACGTACTATGCTAGGGATGAAACAATTAAGATCTGGTTGGTCCTTAAGCAGCTTACAGTCTAGAGCTAAACTGGTATAGTAGCCACTAGACACATGTAGAAATTTTTTTTTTTTTTTTTTTGAGACAGAGTCTTGCTCTTGTTGCCCAGGTTAGAGTGCCGTGGCGTCAGCCTAGTTCACAGCAACCTCAAACTCCTGGGCTCAAGTGATCCTTGTGCCTCAGCCTCTCCAGTAGCTGGGACTACAGGCATGCACCACCATGCCCGGCTAATTTTTTCTATATATTTTTAGTTGTCCAGCTAATTTCTTTCTATTTTTTAGTAGAAAAGGGGTCTTGCTCTTGCTCAGGCTGGTCTCGAACTCCTGACCTCGAGCTGTCCTCCCTCCTCGGCCTCCCAGAGTGCTAGGCACATGTAGAAATTTAAACTTACTAAAATTAAATAAAATTAAAAATTCAGTTTCTCAGTCACAGTAGGCACATGTTAAATTCTTAATAGCCACATGTGGTTAGCAGCTACTGTACTGGAATACAGATATAGATCACCTCCATCACTGCAGAAAGTTCTATTGTACAGCACACTGGTCTAGAGAAGAAAACTGACTACACAATTACATAAATGTGATAATTATTTTTACTGCTCATTTTGGCATTTAATCAAATGTGACCTTGTAATCTTATTTAACATTCTCCTAATTAAATGGAAAACTCTTTGAGGCCAGATGACTACATTTTCTTTCATATGCTC
>RJWJ010018711.1:0-31360 GCA_004363605.1 Indri indri
ATTCTATCTATTTCTATAATAAAACACAGAGTACTTCATAAACCATCGTAATATATTTAATATGTATGGGATGGGAACAGGTGTTAATTTTATTATAGATTTCAATTCATCCTAAATTACCTGTTTAATGTTCAGTGATCCAGTTAGTTATTTATTTTAACTGAGCATTTCTCCTAGGTATCATTCAGAATTATCAAAAGCCATGAAATGTAAAATACTATTTATTTTTATAAAGACTCTTTGATTATCAGTTCACCGTCAGTTAACACCAACTGGGTCTTGCAGTTCTTGAAAAATGTAAGATAATGGATTCCTTTTGTGTTTTAGAATGAGAGATCTTTGCTAAATTTTCTTTAAGGATTACTTATTGTTGATAGCATCATCTTTTTGTATTTAAAATGAAAAAATAATCATTTTATAATAGATTTATAGAAAAATATTAGTTTACACTAATTATACACACAAATACATTATCATAGAAATAATATCTTCATGTATATAGGAAGAATATTTATGTATTGATATATTCCTTCTCCCAGTTTAATAGAGCATTATAGTGTGTCCTGTGAGATCACTATGAAGGGGATCCTTCTAATATGAAGAAAGATGCATTGCTGCATTCTGAAACATCATCATTGAGTTTTCTTATAATTTAATGATCACCTAGATGTCGTTGGAAGAATTATCATGAAACTAGTTTGAGTGATTCTATGTGTAGCCCAGACTTGACAGAGTAATTAAAAAAGTGGATTTATAAATATAAGGCCTTAAGTTCATCAACTTGTTTACTTACTGTCCAAACTCAAAGACAAGGAATGATATTGTAGGTCTGTGAGAGGGGGAATGATTGGGTAAATAGGTCTATTTGGCTTTCAATATAGTTAAAACTATGAATAAGTAGCTTTATTAAATGAAGATTTTTAGATAAGAATCATAATTTTTCCAGTATTACAAAAAGTTTAATGGGAATTCTATTCACAATAAAGTTGCACATATCAAGTAAATGTCACTTTGTTTGATTACATTGGAACAATTTAAAATTAATATGGTAAGACCTATAATTACATGCTGAAATGCTGAATTGTAAAAACTTGGAGGGCAAATTTTGTATCTTTTAAAAAACGTGGTTTGGTGGAAAAAGTCTTACAAATACAAGAGAAAATAATGAAAGTTTCTGTTATTATTTATTGACTGTATCACAGGAAAATAAATCATCGCATCATAGGTTTTAGTTTATATTTGAAAAGGTCTGGGGGAATTTCTAATTATTTCAGGTGCTAATGTATTTTCATTGATTTGACATTGATAATGATGTTCATTTGAAACCTTAGTAAATGTACCTACCTAAGAAGTAAAGCTATTAATTTATTTAGAATCATCATAATAGCAATTATTCACAGATTTATTTCACAGTAAATTGATATTTGGAGTGATTTATTAAATTCAGTGCTGTTAAATGGGCACTGAAATGATTCTTTTTTATTCATTTAATAGTGTATTCATAATATTTATTAAATATTCAATTGACTTTCAAATTTATGTAGTTAATGTGACATTTGTGGTAAATTACTTTTCAAGTGAGTTGGCAATAATTATAGGATATATTGAATAACTTATTAGCAAAAGGAATCGTCATATGACGGAATTTGTATGGGACACATAGTCTCCATTGAGAAACTCAACCCGGAGATTATGTCCTCCTTGTATATGTCATCAGAATAATTGGATATTGTATCTTATATTTAATATTTGATTGGAATAGTATGCGTGGCTTTTGCCAGAAAAGTAGCATACATCTTACAGGTGTTTAATTAGCATCTTTAATAATATAGTACTGTTGCTAAAAGTACAATTTATGAACAGATGCTAATTACTGTATTTTTCAGCGCTGAAAATTATTCACTATTATGTAATACCAAGTACACTAAATGAATTGAGTATAATAACATTCTACAGTGACAGAGATTGTCTATATTTTGAGCCATATAATAGTTTGGAGAAATAATATTAATTTGCCATGCTTTCGTCTGTGTTACATTTTTGAAGAAAACACCGTTATAAAAGACTTACTGAGTTTTTTAGAGGAAAATTTAGAAAAAATAATTAGATGTAATTAAAATGTCTGGCTGAGAATGATATTTTTTGCACAGTATTCAAATTAATGAAAGCAGGTTTCTCTGAAGGCACTTAGTCAGCCAACCTGGGGTTGTCTCTCTTCTTGGTACTGGTGAAGTAATTATTGTACCTGGGACCTAGATCATTAAAGATCTAATAAGTGAGTAAAATTGTTAGTACCACCTATTACATTCTAAATGTAGAATTAAAAGTAGAATTACCGGTGATAATTGCCAATTTCACTTCTGGGTATATACCCAAAAGAATTGAGAGCAGGGTCTGGAGGAGATATTCATAGCAGCATTATTCAACATAGCTAAAACATGGATGCAACCTAATGTGTATCCATGAATGAATAGATAAGCACACACAATGGAATACTATTTAGCTTAAAGAAGGGAGAAAATACTGGTATATGCTACAACATGGGTGAATATTGAGGACACATTCTAAATGAAATAAGCAAGTCACACACACACACACACACACACACACACACACACACACACACCCAACAACAAATTCTCTATGATTCCACATATCTGAGTTACTTAGAGTAGTAGTCAAAATCATAGAGATGGACAGTAGAATGTTGTTGCCAGAAGCTGGGGAGAGTGAAGAATAATTGTGTAATAGGTATAGAGTTTTGGTTTTTCAAGATGAAAAGAGTTATGGAGATGAATGATAGTGATCGTTACACAACCATATGAATGTACTTAATACCACTAAATGGTACAGTTAAAAATATTTAACATAGTAAATTTAGGTAAGTATTTTACCACAATAAAATAATGAAAAAACACATAGGATTTTTATAAATGTACATTTACCTATGTGTTTCATTTTTCTTTCACTTCTATGTATTTTCTATTTATTTATACTCATGTCTTCTTCACAGATATGTAAATTCATTGAGGTGAAATCCTAAGTATTATTCCAACTGTATATAATTCAATTGAATGTTACAATGTTAAAGACTTAAAATATGTCTATGATAAGTGAGTGTATTAGTCTGGATAATATAGAAAAGTAATTTCGAGGAGGTAAATTATGGCTACCTGAAAGTAAGTATGTTATATAAATGAAATAATTAATAATTGAATGATTTAAACATTTGAAAATCTTTTCCAAATGCCCATTAAGTGTTAAAATATTTCCAGAAAATGGAATGGTATATAGGGATGTCTTTGAAGGTATTACCAAGAGAATATGCTATGTCCATCTATCTCAATAATTCTTATGCACTGGCCCTGAAAGAGCTTATTGTCTAGTGGAAGCAGGTACATTTTGTGATGGCATCTTTCAGAAACTTTCCACAAAAAGTATAATCATAGATATTTTTATAATGGCTTAAAAAGCAATTTTTAAAAGACATGCATTATGTTTATTAGAACTTTGCATTGATTATCTTACAGCTCTAAAAGCCTTTATGTATCCTTTGCAAAAGTGTTTGGCAGCAAACTATCACTGGAAAATTCCTCAGGGACCCTGTTATGATATTACCAAGGTCTTTAAATATGGTACTGAAACTGACACACAGATTCATCTAGGTCAGTGCATCTTAAACTAATGGTCAAATGAATCACCTGGAGATCTTGTTAAAATGCAGTCTCTGATTCAGTAGGTCTTATGTAGGGCCTGAGATTCTGCATTTCTAATGGGCTATACAAACCACATTTTGAGTAGAAAGGATTAACTGTGAAAGAAACGAGCCATGTGCAAGGAGGTGAGAAGACACTGGGGATATTGCACATGCTGCCGAGGCTGATAGCTGGAGGGAGCTATATTCATTATGGATAGGACAGAATGCTAACACTAAGAGTTGCTTTGAATGGAAGCCATTAGATTTGGATGGGATATATCCCATGGGATTAGCTGTTCATAGGACTGCTGGAAAGACAAGTTATCACCATTGAGAGAAGCATCTACAAGGAATACAGGAGATAACTGTTAATGGGAGCTGACAGTGAATCCCATAGACAACACACCTGCTAAAAGAATCTGATCCCATGATGAGTCACCAACCCACTCTGAGTTTCTTTTTGCAACCGTTATCAGGATAGCGTGGTGATTTTTCAATATGCTAAATTATGAGAAGGAAAGTGAAATTTTCCTATTGGGAAACATATTTAGATTAAATAATCAAAATTTAGGTTGGAGATCTTATTCAGTCATAGAAACCTGATTTTAACAGGACGATATGGACCAAATAAAAGTGTTGCCTATCATTGCAGTAAAGTACCGAATAAAAACTAAAATAATTGACAATCTTGTTTCACAACATTCATCTAAGTTGAATAAAAATACTCCCAGCTTTAGCATCTGACCACTGGCTCCAGGGTTAGGCAAGAAGTCGGCACCCTGCCTGTGTACCTTTTAAAACACTGTACACTTTTATCTTTCTTAATCTAATGAACAGGGGAAAGTAGTGACAAAATATACTTCTTTGGTGGATTTAGAGTGCTTTTCCCTGTTCCTCTCAGTGTTTCTCAGTTGACGAGTACACAACTGGTCTTTGGATATGTTGATGGGTATTGTGCAAATCTTTCTATGCACTGAAGAGTTATAAGCATTCTGGTCCCCTCTTACTAAGTGTCAATGCTTTCAGTAACTCTGGCACCACCACAGATCTCCGCACCCCATTTCCGTAAACTGAGTGGGCACTGCTATCCGTTGTCAGCCATTCTCTAGTTAACATAAAATGTCTATGTAGTATAGGGTGTTTCAATTTATAAATTCCCTCATATTTAGTGCATGCCTACATTATTCGAAACATTGTGTGAATGTTTTAGACAATGGTTTCTGAATTCAGGCTCTTGGGTTTTCAATCGTCAGTGAACAACTATTTGGTCCTGGCTAAAACTTCAAAATCTGGAGTAAAAGGTACCTTGTATCATTGTTTTTGGCTTATTATTTTGAAATAATCTTACATTTAAAGAAAAGTTGCAAAGCGAGTACAGACAGTTTATGTATTTTCTTCTCACAGCCTCTCCTAAGGTTAGCAACTTACGTAACAATGATACATTTATCAAAACCAAATTGGTACAATACTATTGACCAAACTGCCTATCTTATTTGCATTTAACCAGTTTTTACACTAAGATATTTTTGTGTTCCAAGATAAAATCAACACCCCATGTTATGATCACTTTTGTCTTCTTAGTCTTCTCCAATTTGAAACAGGACCTCAATTTTTCATGTCTTTTTATGACTTGACTAATTTTATGAGTACTGGTCAGTTATTTTGGAAAATGTGTCTCAATTTGGACTTCTCTAATGTTTTCTTATCATATCGAATTTATGTTTCTTGCTTTTATTTATTTATGGTTGGGAGGTGCAAGAATACCACTGAAGTGTTCCCTTTTCAGTATTTCAAATTGTGGCTTACATGGTATAGGTATTTTATTATTGGTGATGTTAAGTATCATCAGTTGCTTGGTTTTGTTTGCTGTGTTTTTCCACTATAAAGTTACTATTTTTATCCTTGTGTTACTAATAAATATCTTGAGGAAGTTACTTTGAGACTATTCAAATATCTTTGTTGTCTCTCCTCAAACTTCTGTTCACTTAGGTTAGCATTTATCAGTGGATCTGATAAATCACCATGTTAACTTACCATGATGATCACCTAAAGATGATTTTTGTATTTCCCTGGCACCTTCTACATTTATAAATTAGAATTCTTCTGTAGGAAGAATTATTTATTTATTTCATTATTTATTTAAATTACGATCAATTGATGAAAATTTATTTTATGAGTTATAATTCAATGTTATCACTATTTTGTTGCTCAAATTATGCCCAATCTCTGTCAGGTTGTATTCTCTTCCCTTTCTTCACCTTTTTTGTGAACACTTTCTTAATTTCCAGGCTCATCTTATATTTTCCTTGCCCTAGTTCTAGTTCAATCACTTATCTGAGAAGCTCTAGTTAGTTGCTATTGCTGTTTTTTTGTTCATTTTAAATTGGAGAATGGTACTTAGAAACAAAGACCCCTGTGGTAGGTGTGCTCATTGCTGCTGGGGTGTAATTGCTCCTAGGCTCTTCCAGCAGACAGAGCTAGGAAATATATGTATAGATGCTAATCCACACACAGTCACACAACTATACTTACCTACATATCTGTGTGTTAAAAACCAAGAGTTCACAAAGATATCTCTAATCCCAATCCACCAGAAGAGAGTTTCTTCTAATCTTCCCTTTTCTTTCTAAATTTTATCTTCACTAGTGAGACATATAGCTCTCATTATCTACAATACATTCACCTATTTGATTAATCCTAGCATACCCAAGGTTTCAGAATCACTGGCACATAACCCTATAAGAAATAACTTTACTAACTAGGGTTCAATATGTATTTACAATTATTTTTGTTTTTAGCATTATAATATCCAGTCAAAATACTGCTTCCTGAAGTTACTTAGGTTACTTTATTTCTCCCCCACATTTTTCAATATTGTTCTGTTTTTCATTTGTAATACAGGCAGTTTCGTTTGCTACCATTTATATTTAATTTTGTATTTCATAAACATTGTGGTTAATTTTAATTATTCTTCACTTTTTGAGTAGGTGAACCATTACCACAGTTCTAAAAGTCAAAACTGTACAAACACATCTATCCAGGAAAGTGTGACTCTCCTCTCATTCCTACTGTCCTATTCCTATTCTCCCTTTCTTTCCACCCTTCTCACGTATCCCTAGCCCTCCAATAGGTAACCACTCTCTTTAGAGTCTGATTTATCTTCCCAGTATTTCTTTTGCACAAATGATAAGATACGTGTATGTTTTCTTACATCTTTTTCTTTCTTTTTCTAAATTTTAGTAGCTTTATTGGTACTATATAATTTACATGTCACAAACTTTATCTCTAAAAGGTATACAATGCAGTAGGTTTTGATGCATTAACAGTTGTTCAATGATCACCATGATCTAATTAGAACATTTTAATCATCCCCCCCAAAATCCTTGTACCCATTAACAGTCACTCTCTGTGCCACTCACCCCGGCCCTAGGTAACCACTAATCTACTTTTTGTCTATAAATTTGACTACTTTGGACACTTGACATAAATGGAACGATAAAATATATGATCCCCTTCTTTCTTACACGAAAGGTAGCATACTGTAAATACTCTTTTGCATTTTATTTTTGTTTTTCATTGAATAGTATATCTTGTATATCAGTCCAGATCAGTACATATAGCTTATCCTTATTTTTAACACTGTCAAAAAGTCCTTTGTGTGGATGGACATGCCATGTTTACTCTCCTAAGTGTGGTCATTTAGGTTGCTTGCAATATTTTGTGATTACAGACAATGCACAAATAATATTATGCATATGTATAGATTCCTAGAAATGGGATTCCTGTTCAGGAAGCAAGGAGATATGCGTATACACACACACACGTAGAGATACACATGCACATTTTCCTCCAACACTTTTAGGCTGATAATTCCCTCCACCAGCAACATGTAAGAGTGCCTTTTTCTCCAGACTCATGAACACCATACTTTAAATTTTTGCTTATATGATAAATAGACAATAGTATGTTCGCATTGTTTTAAATTACATTTCCCTAATTATGATTTAGTTTTAACTTTACCTGTTTGAAGGCCATTTTAAAATATTTTTAAATTGTCTAACAATGTATTTTTTTGGAATATTAAATAAATATTTATTGAATGAATTAATATATTACGGATTCGTGGAGACTTCATAATCATCAGGAGCACAATATATTTTTTCGATGTTTCTATCTAAGTTTTATTACTCTGTTCCTTAACTTTTAGGAATTTCTAAAAGGTGGATATTGGCCCTTCGGCCATGGTGTACATTACACATATTTTCTCTCTGCTTAACACTTACATTTTGACTTCTTATGGTGTCTTTGGCGTGCATTTTAAATAGTTTTATATAGTAAAATATATCAGTTTTTTAATTATTTCTGATTTTGAGTTACCCTTAGAAACATTATATATTAAGTTTGAAGGCAAATCCGCCCATCTTTTTTCCTAGTACTTGGATGGTTTCATTTCTACATTTATATCACTAATCCATTTGGAGTTTGTTGTAGCGTGTGATATCAGACGCAGATCTAACTTTATCATTTTCTAAATGGCTACCCAGTTTCCCCAGCATGCTTTATTAGAGCCCAACTTTACATTAGTGATTTGAAATCCCACCTTTGTCTTTTAAATGTATGTGCATGGGTCTTTTTATAGACTTTCTGTCTATTCTACCCGTCTGTTTACCCTGCACCAGTACCACACTGGTTTAATACACAGGCTTTATGTTGTTTTATTTTTCACTTTTTAGGACAAATTCCTCTTCACGAATTTCTTTTTACTGTGTTTTCTTCACTGTTCTTATCTGTTTTTACATATGAACTTTAGTGTCTATTTTTTTTTTAACTTCGTAAAATAGTTTATGGGTATTTTTACTGGGACTGGTTTTAATTCATTAAATAAACTAGGTAAATCTTCACCCTAACTATTTAATGGTGAGAAGGGGTTGCAAATTAAGAAAAGGCTGTACAATTATATTTGAGTGGAGATTTCTTTTTTCAGAACTATATACATTTTGACAGAAGTGTGTGTCCTCAGCAAAATTGAGGTAGCACATTTCCTGTGTTGGTTTAATTGTGATAATGACGTTTCCTAAGTTCCTGATATCCAGACTAGGTTTGCTTTTAAGTGCTCCACTACCCAAAATGTGATTCTCCTACTAGTGAAATATACCAATGAGCTTTTCTTATGGTATATATTAGAAATCCTGCCACCATACCCTGGGCTCTTGTTAGTTGACATAAGAATATCTGATGGTGCATTATAATTTAAACCAATGGCTATTTTCCAAATTGCTACTGCAAATGTCAGCCTAGAGAGCAATTTGGAGTTCAGTATCCTTCTGGGGTAGTATCTTTCCGCAGAGATTGATTAAAAACAATTATTGTTTGTGTCCTTGCCATTAATGTGTAAATAACTGATACAGTATAAAAATATTCCTGATTTAAATTATGTTCTAATAAATCATTTTGAAACTCTTAGAATGTCAAAAGGGAAATAATTCAAGAAGATACCTCTGTATTTAAAGCTTTATGTGGTTATGATCCATTTTTTTTTTTTTAACAACTGGAAGGATTTGTGGACACTATTAATAGAAACAATTACAGGTAGATTTGAATGAAGTTAGTTCTGTGACATTTTTTGAGTATTGGTAAAGAGGAGGCCATCTTTAACTTTTGCCCAAACTGAAAATGTACAGGGGTTGGCAAGCTGCTTAAATTCTGGATTTTGACTAAGAAAGTATAGCAAATAATACTTTCAGTTTTCTTCAAAATATTTTGTCGTTGTTGTTGTTGTTTTTAACCACCTTCAATCACTTTTTTACTAGAAGACTGGTAAGGAGACTGATAATTTGGACTTCTTTTTCACCTCCCAGCAGGAAGATTTCATATCAACCTTCTATCTTTAGAATTCAGATCATTTATAGGTAATATATCACAAGAAAGTTATTACTTAAGAAAAAGACAAAATAAATGGAAATGTCCTGTTGTTCAACTTCTTGTTTATATGACATTGAATATTTTAATTGTAAATATTCCAGAAGGTAATAAGGGAGATTCTAAAAAATCAAGTCTACCTTTATATTTTAACTTTTAATTTATATACAAAAAGAGTTATTGATTTGTTATAAAATCAGTACCTATATCTCAAATAATAGTTGGGATAATTACTTTAAATGAACAAATTCATAATTTTTGAAGATATTATTGATTTTAAAAAAGTTTAAGTGGAAGTTTAATATATCTTAATGTTAAGCATTAAGGTATCTTTGCACACAGGCTACTCACAAATTAAGTTCAATGTAAAGTTCTCATGCTTACAAACCCCCTTTAAAGTTAAAACCATGTATAAAAATGCATACACATTTAGGTTTAGATTAAACCTCAGACTTATTACTTTTATACAGAATGTTTTATGCTTCTTGTTTCTTTTTTTAATTAATCAATTTTAATTTTTAAGAGAATATTTTGGTTCATAGCAAAATTGACCAGAAAGTACAGAGAATTCCAATATAAACTGTGTTCCCCCATTCCCCCACACAGCCCCTCTGTCTTTCAACATCCCACCCCAGAGTTGCACATTTGTACAATGAACCTACACTGGAACATCATTATCACCTCAAATTCATAGTTTAGGGTTCACTCTTAATATTGTACCTTCTGTGTGTGTGGACAAATGTATGATGACATATATCCACCATTATGATACCATACAGAAGAGTTTCCCTGCCCTAAAAGTCCATTGTGCTCTGCCTGTTAATTCTTTTCTTCTCCTTAACTCCTGGCACCGCTAATCTTTTTACTGTTTCCATAGTTTTATCTTTTCCAGAATGTTATATAATTGGAATCATACAGTATGTAGTCTTTTCAGATTGGCTTCTTTTACTTAGTAAAAGGCTCCATGTCTTTTTATGGCTTGATGTTTTATTTCCTTTTAATGCTGAATAATATTCCATTAACTGGATGTATCACAGTTTATCTACTCATCTACTATAGGACATCTTGATTAAATCTTCCACATTTTCACAATTATAAATAAAGTTGCTCTAAGTATCTATGTGCAGGATTTCACGTGGACAACCAAGGAGCATGATTGCTGGATCATATGCTAAGTGTATGCTTAGTTTTGTAAGAAATCACCAATTTGTCTTCCAAAGTGGCTGTACCATTTTGCATTTCCACTAGCAATTTATGAGAGTTTCTGTTGCTTCATGTCCTAACCAGCATTTGGTATTGTCAGTGCTCTGGATTTTGGCCATTCTAATGGGGTGTAGTGGTATTTCCTTTTAATTTGCAATTCCCTAATATGATATTGAACATCTTGTCATATGTTTATTTGCCATCTGTATATCTTTTTTGGTATAGTGTATATTAGGGTATTTTGGCCATTTTAAAATCAGGTTGTTCATTTACTTTTTATAGAGTCTTAAGAGTTTGTATATTTTGAATAACAGTCCTTTAACATATGTGTCTTGTGCAAACATTTTCTCCTAGTCTGTGACTTGTATTCTCATTCTCTTGATTCTGTTTCTTTTTAAAAGTTAGCTATGGGCAACTATTATTTGGTCCCATATTAAAAATGAAAGGTAACTTCCTCAAGCATGAGCAAAAATGTAAACTATGAGACTGTATGTTTCTTAATTAAATTGTATTTCCACTAGGTAACACTGTACTCTGATATATGATTGGATTTCATTGTCAACAATGGATTGCTGACAGATTGCATCTTTTCTATTCTAAAATCACTGAGCCTTTCATAATATAAATATTCATTAACAATAAACATAGGGCAGAAAAAATAAAAACATGAAGGGAGCTAAATTTCCTACAAAATCTATTTCTGTTTTCATCAGTCTTCAAAGTCTTCAAATAGTTTGCTTTTAATAGAAAAGAGAGAAGCTTGTATACAGATCCCTAAATGTTTTAAAGGAGACCCTGCTTTTAATATGTATGGTGAGATGGATAATTTTCTAACTATGAAATTGCTAACCAGTTTTGACCTTGGGGACCACTTAAAACAAGTACCCTCTCCTCTCCTGGTGGGCTTGGAGCAAAGCAGCAGTATTTTGCACAGCACATTGAATCATAATGGGCCTTGTGCTGTTATGAATATTCATAAAGCTACCCGTATTCTGCCTGCCCCAAGATGATTTCAGTGGATGTTGCTAGAGGGATTTGAAATATCACTTTTGTAGTATCCTTGAAAAGAGTACACACATCAGGAAAAATAGAGCTGGAGCCCAGGTAATTCTGTCCTTAGTGTGTACTTCAGAGCTCTCCTCCAAACGATTTTGCCCTGTAGCAATGGCATAGAAATCCATCCTAATGACAGAAATGAGAGCTTTAAACTTTCTGAGAATCTTAAAATAGGTTAAATTAAAATCTAAGTGGTCACTGTGGTATGGTTTTACTGACTGGCACACTTCTTTGTACGTTTAAAAAAAAGCAAAAAAAAAAAAATGGTCTGATTCTATAAAATAGCAGTGGTCACCGGAGGTTATGATTTCCAGATAATACATTTAACTAAAATTATAGCTGCTTTAAAATTACTACCAAAGATACTGGGACACTCTTGATAAAGCAGATGATTATGTTTCAACATGGATATTTTCTCCTACACATTCAAGAATTCCATACCGACCATTACCTTCCTGGCCTTTTATGTTGGGCTATGCTGACTATAAAGCCAATTTCTACATTTTGTTTTCTTAATGCCCCTGTGGATATTGAAATCGAATAGGCATATGCATACCCCAATACTTGCATGCCTATGCATTTGTGAGAGTGCCTTCGTAGAGAGAACCATGATGATTGGTTGGGATCTGAACTGCACTCATTGACAAAGAATTAGGTTGTTAGTAAAGACCCTTGCTGGGTCTTTGAATTCTTCGGGGATTTGAGTTCTGAGTATCTTGGCTTCATTATAACCATGGCCTTATGACTCATGCACAGTGGCATCTCTGTCTAAAAGTGTTGCTGTTGTTTTCTTTCTACTTTAATGTTGTGCATGTTGAATATATAATTTCATTTTCACAGTTTTGTTTCCATTGTGCTCAAATGAGTGCTGGATTATATTATATTGCAGCATATTAAGTATATACCATTATGTACTTATTGTATTGTTCACATTATATTGTCTACATTATATATTGTTCACTTTTGTACATAAGGTTGTTCACTTTTACTCTGTTTACTATGGTGAAGGAAGAGATTCCATGGTGAATCCAATAGTACTTCATCTCAGGTCCATGTCTTGGACCTTCCACTTATATCAGGTAACCTCTTTCCAAAATTAAGACTAGAAGTGATCTTGATTTAAGCCTAGGATGTGGCCACAATTAGCATCTGGTCAACTGAAGAAATGACAGAACAAATTTACTTTCATTCATGAGGAGTAGCTTCCTGGGTGAAAACTCAAGCTGGATCTATTGGTAGGGATATTGATAAGCCTTCTTATGAGGATGTTTCCTAGTATGGAGGGATGAGGTAGGGGGAGGAGGATACACAGGCACAATGAATTGACCTAGACATAAAGGCTTAGTATATTCAGCTAGGAATGGTGATCGTGGGGACACTTTGGTGACATGTGTAGGCCATTGAGTGTGTGGTATTGATGGGGTATGATAGAAGTAAGAACTGAAGATACAGTTTCATGAAAAAGAAAAACCCATAAAATATCCATAAAATATAGGGGCACAAACCATCTGGATCTAGAAAAGGCATGTGCCATAGCCATGGTACTGCACAACACCATTCATATTGCATTCCCTAAGAAAAAGTTGGGCAAATAAATAGTACTAAAGTGGGAAACCTTGTTCAAGCCTGCATTTGGACCCATGTTTTGTTTAGAAATAGAGAAAAGGGAGTTAATTACTATGGCCTAATGGAGTTTGCTTAAATTTTAATCAACAGACAACTTGAGTGCTGCTTAATGTGATAAAGTCAGTAAGATGCTTTGTGCAGCAGTCTTCCTTTCTGGAAGTCTCCTTGCTCCGCTCGGACTGCAGGGACTTGCTGGCAGGCCTTGTTTTGCATCCTGTGAAGAGCTAAGAATCCATGAGACAATATGTCCACTCACTAATATCTTTGCATCTGGAATAGAACTTGTGTTTGTTTAGATGGAAAATAAAATTGACCTTGAATAAAACTGAGTGGTCATTGTCATTAATCTTTGAATCCAGACTAACCATTTTAGTATAGCTTAGTCTAAGGGGAAAGAGATATTCTTACCAGTAAGTACAGAGTCCAGCTTTGTCCATTTAGATATCAAGTGCACACGTAGAATATAGGGAAGAGATAGACGTGAAAATGACTGGTAGGGCAGAGGTAGAATAGAGGAGCGTATGGTGTCTGCCTTTGCATCAACTGGTATCATTGGGTCATATCTGAGGCTTGGGGAGACCATATAAAAGATACTAAGAAAAAACTTTAAGAAAAACTATGAGTTGAGGGAATGGGAATTACTGTTTTTGTTGTGGCTACGATTGTGTTTGTGGTTTTTATCTCATTCATATGAATAGCCTATGTGCCTGGGTGTAATCATGAAGTTAAGTTTTCCCAAATATTTTTTGTCTTTTTTAGTTATTAGACTCAATGATTCCCATAGACAAAGGTAATCTCGCTGTCCTATTTACAAATTTCTACTCTCAGTTCTACAAATCCAAGATTCATGATCCAGTATTGTTAGTTAGATTATGTGGTAAAGGGTGTTTGAATTCTCTAACGGATGCCTGAGGCCCAATGTGACAGTTTACTCCAGAGGAAATTGGCACCTGTAAACAATTGTAGTTAAACTGGTCTCTTGGTATCAGAAAAGTATCTCCACTGCAGTCCTTTTTGATGCTTTCTTAATGTGGATCCTCCTGTTAGCCAGTACCAGTGCCCATATACAAGATGTACTTGGCAACAGAATACTACAGATGGTGAACCTTGAATGTGTGTTTTAGTAGAAAGAGCGTCTGGAGTACTGTGTTTCCTTATTGACATCTTCTTAGCATCTATATCTATCTCTTGTCTACTGGTATGACTGCTACTAGTTCCATGGGGATTCTATTTTTTTTATTTGCAATCTACATTGTTTATATTTGTAAGTTCCCCCTTCTTTTCCATTTTTTTTTACCCCATTTGCAGACTATTCTAACATCAGAAAGGAAATTCCCCTCTATGAGCATGTATATGTTTTGGCTTTTGGAACTTGAGGTGATGAAAGTAAGTACAAGCACATTTTCCATATATGTCATGTCAAGTGATTTACCTTTTCTAACACGACCCTGTCTGCTTGACCTGGTCTGTTATGGCCTCTCAAAGAGATGGCTGTAAAGGATTAAGAAGATCAAATAGTACAAAGTTGTTTATTGCATGCGTTTCAAAGCATTGCCAAGGTAAAGACAGGTGGAATCTTTAATGCCACCAGCTACTTATTTCCTTATTGCTGCAGTATCAACGGTTGTCATTTTTAAATTAATTGCTCTGTTTTTTCTAACTCATCTTTCATTTGGATCAAACAAATGAATAAATTAGTCAATGTATGTGTTTAGGTCATGGGGCATTTAAAGCACATCCTAAGAGTTGTAATGTTGATAGCTTTTACATGTTTTAATGGTTTTGAGGATGTTTGTTAATGACTCCTTAATTACAAACTTGCTTTTCTTATAAAATCATCTCATTTCATTATTAGCAATTTAATTTTCTCTTAAATATTTAATTTGTTATTTTAATCATTTGCTATATCTTGGATTCCATTAAATGTTTGAAAGACTAAGTTTAAATAAGTTTAATATCTCACTCAGGTAACAATAAAATGGCTAAAGATTTGTATTTTTGATCCCACAATTTTTTTAAAAATATGCAGTAGGTATCATGGAAAGAGTGACAACTTTAGCAACAAAGAATCTTGATTTAACTGATAGCTTCTTCACTTGACAACAGTGTGAACAAAAATAAAGCACTTAAATATCTTAATCTCAGTTTTTCCTTCATGAGACTGGTGAGTGAACATAGGCCTAGTACTCTGCATGACGCTTGGCCTATTGTGAAAGATTAATGTTCTAATATCCTAAAGATAATAGATATTCATACATAAGAGTATATAAGAATATGTATTTTGTGGAAAATGTGGTATTTCTTGGAAAACTGCTAAAATGAATTGTGTACCTGTTTCTTTCTTTCTTTGATTAGATTATTTTCAAATATCTAAAGCTTTTGTGTGAAAATTATTCTTTTGGGAAAATTATAATAAAACTAATGTTAAACAACCATATTTCATTGGGATAATAAATATGAAGATTGATTTGTTGTAATCTCCTTATTATCCTTTAAATTATTGTTCTCTTTATGCTTTTAAAAAATTAATAGTATAATGGTTTATATTTTTACTGATTTTTACAGTAAATTTAAGTGAAACTTCAATTATACCAGTATGTATGAAGACTCTAGTGCAGTTTGAGTCAGCACAGTACAAATGAAAAAACAGAGCTTTAGTTTTCCTCAAAATTTTAATTTTCCTTTAATTTTCCACAAAATTATATCTCATATAAATCTTATATAATGTAAAAGATTTCTTGAATTCTTATAAATTAATAACAAAGCCATATATAATGTGGGCAGATAAGAACATACAAGTATTTTGTAACACAGTGAAATGCATTTCTAAGTTGACTAAGCATTGTTACAGAAAACATATTTCCTGAATATTGTATCAGAACTTATCACTGGTGAAATCAAAATAAAATACAGAGATGAATATCTAAATTATATGTTTCATTTGGGAATCACACGATTGCAGTTTATGGCACAACCACAGGTCAGGTTAGTCTTCTGTATGTCTGAGGGACAAAGAGAAAGAAGGTTGAGGATTTTATTAAAAAGAACACGTTATGTATTATTTTGAGAGAAAGCTCATTCGCACTAGGGAAGCTTTTGGGAGCTGGCAAGCTCTGATTGGTGAGTGATGGCGGTAGGTAAAATTATTCTTAGAGTCACGCAAGTCATTTCAGCAGCTACTACGTAAAACTGGTCTTTTGGTCACAGCAAGCCGTTTCAGCAGCTGAGCTTGCAAAAAATTCAATTCTTGTAGCTGGTGCTATGTGCCCCCAGTGTTTTTTCCCTCAGCCTCTCAGCTCTGACTAAGTTGAGTGTAAGAGTGACCCAATTCATAGAAGCAACTTTCACATTTTTCCATTTGGATTAAGATCTTTCTCTTAAAGCATTGCTGACCAACTAGCTTGAAGTCAGGCTTAATTGTCCCTTGGTACTGAGATGTACCTGCCTCTGGTGGTCTCTGGTCCTACATCCAGGGGCAAGTAAGGAGTAAGTATCAGGGACCCAACCATATTTGAGTAACAAAGAGACCGGAGGAAAATTTTTTCAAGGCAAGTTTTTCTGGCGTCCAGCATCAAGTTTTATTTTATTAGTCCCATAGTATTAGCAATCCTTTCAAAGCTTTGGGTTAACATTATCCTGTTGGAAAAACTGGCTTTATTAACATTAGAAAGGCAAAACCAACAGAACTAATTAGCAAAAATATAGTAAATTTGAAATTTGTAAAATGGTTAAAATCTGATGTAAGTTCAGAAATTGACCAAGAAATTTAGTTATTTCTATTCTAAAATAATAACCAAAATCATGACTGATAGCATCAAACCAGGTCCATCAGACATAAATTTTATCTAATATTTAGAGCATTTACATCAATAACGTATCCATATAAACATAATTTTAAAAATATTTATTAATAGTATTATTATACAATCTAACATGGCAAATAAGCCTAATGAGAGACGTATCCTTTGAAGTTTTGCAGGGGCCCAAATGGAAAATACTAAAGTTAATTTTAGTTAAACTTAGATTAGAATTTGGTTTTGGGAAAGTTTGTCAAATATGTTAAAAACATTTAATTAAAGTAGAATTACATGTCATTTTGAAATAATAGGCATTTATTTACGCAGAGTGAAAATCAGAAGACTTCAAAAACAAATCCGAAAAGTCATATAGTTGAGAGAATAAAAAAATTTAGATCTGTATTAGAGATGAATTAGTTTTTTTTTTTTTTAAGTAGGCAAAAACCTAACAGAGAACACAAAGCACAAGAAACTACATTAAAACATAAAATCTCTGTATTTAGGCTGGTTAATTGTACAGTAAAGAGAACTCTTTTGTAAACTGTTTATCTTGATGGGAATCCCCTTTAAATAACCTAGAAGTTAAACCTCATGAAAAGGTACTTGAGTACAATTAGACACTGGATGAGTGTGTGTCTACCTCTCATCTACTTTTCAGAGTCTTGTTATGCCTTATATATACTGTCCAAGGATTTAAGTTGCACTTATCTCAAGAAATAGGAAAAAATACGTCTGATGCATTTTCCTGAAAGCAGAACTACTTGCAAGAGTTCTTTTTTTAAATACATCATTTAGATATAAAATGTCAAGGAATATTGAAATATTTTCTTTAAAGAACTAGCAATGTATGAAAAATAAGAAATATTTGAAATAAAGAGTGTTTATACAAGTGGTATTTCAAAGTATTGCATTTTATATGAAAGCAATGTCTTGGTTTTTAAAACAAAGAGTTTTGAAATGGCAAGGTCAGTGAGAATAGAGTAGTCTACTTGCAAAGTTAAAGGTCTGCTTCATTCCTTTGAGTCATGCTTTTATAAAATGTTATTACAGGAATTCAGCTAGCATTTGCAATTTTGAACAATTTCTCCTGCAGAGTGGCTGTAAGCACTTTGCCTTTAATCCTGAACAGCACCAAGTAGACCCAGAAAATTCCTCCATCTGTTCAATGATTGTTTTTCAGTTCTTATTCAATAATCCATATCTGGAGTCTTTCTTCTCCCCCTTTTTAAAAATTGATTTGCAAATTGAAATTGTCCACACACCAATGAAAGAGAATATTCCTAAATCTCACCTGTTAAACAACAGCAGGTCAATTTATCTGGGGGATTGTTAAGAGTACAAAGTGCTATTGCCTTTTTCTTAAATACTAACTGCATGCATAACTTTAGGAACAGCATTCAAATTCATTTTATTTGTTTTTGTTAACATTATTTTAAGTGCAATTATTTTTTTCCACAACATATCTGACTTCAGGTGATAGACATTCATCAAGAAGTTAAAGTAATACATATTAATTCAGCAAATCATATTAAGAACATACGTATAGGAAAAGCATAGGACTTTTGCCCGTTTTTCTATTGGGATTTTTGTCTCTTACCCCTTAATTTGCAAAATTCCTCTATGTATTATGATCGTTAGCCTTTTATCTGTGATATATGTTGCAGTTTCTCCCAGTTGTGTAATTGTCTTGTGACTTCGGATTGTTGGGCCTGTGTGAGTATATATTTTTGTCCATGCAAATTTTTTTAAAAATGTTATCAAACTACCAATCCTCTTTTATTGCATCTAAATTTTGAGTCATAGTTAGAACATCTTTTCCTACACCCAGAGTAATTCACCTACCTGTGTTTTACTTCAATACTATTTCCTTTTTTGTTTCTTCATTTTTCCTTATTACATTATTGATTAATTTGGGTTTATTATTGCATTTGATGTGGAGTAATAATCTCAGTTTATCATTTTCCAAACGTCTAACAAGTTGTCCCATAAACTTTTATTAAAAAGTCCATATTTTCCCCAATGATTTAAGGTACCAACATTATCAGATATGAAAATAACATATGAGTCTATTTCTTGATTTTTTATTTTATACCACTGGTTTTGTTATCTATTCATGGGCCACTACTCTATTGTTTTAATTTTTTAAAAGGTTTATAAAACAGTTAATGTTTGGTAAGGCTACTTCTCACTGGTGGGTAAAAATAGCTTTTCTGTAGCTATTCTTGCATGCTTATTATCCTACAACAGAAGCATAGTATCTAATTTACTAGTTTCATTTAAAAAGAAAACTTGATGGCATTTTGGGAGGGGGATTGTTACAACATAATGTAACTCTGGGAGAATGACTTCTTTATAATAATGATGACTCAGATTTTAATAATAAATCAAGTGGTTTAAATTCAAATTAATATGAAGTAGTGATTTAAGTCAAATTATTTTTCTTATTTTTAAGTGGTTTCTTTGGGAATAGGTCCTATCAAATTGAAGATAAATTAAGTTATATATAAGAAGATAAATTGAGCGCTGTTGGTCCTTTTGCTTTATTTTCCTAAAATCAGAGACTTTTTTGCCTTAAAAGTATGTATTGTGTTTATACGAAATATTGCTAAAATCTATGTGTAATAAAAGCTTTAAAAATTCTTCCTAAAATAACCTATGTGTAGTTAGAGTTTATGTTTTTCAATCTTTGGAAATTCAAGGCCTGAAACCTGATATATGAGTTTTTTTCATTAAAAGTATTTTCTCCAGGTTTTATTCTCCAGATTTACTAGGATTTATTAACAATAAAATGACTGTAATAAAAATGATGGCTTCGATGTAAGTCTGTAAGAAAGAAATTCTGTCAGCCATAATCAGTAATTATCAATTTTCTATGATAATGGATATTACAAATAGTGGAATCGAAAAATGGAGAATTGAGAAGGCTTTTGAGCAATGATATTTCAAGAGGATTTTTAAATATATGTAATGCATATATTTAAAAATCCTCTTAAAATATCATTGCTCAAAAGCCTTCTCAATTCTCCGTTATATATATACTATATATATATACTGCGTGTATATATATACTATATAAATATATACATCTGAATATATATTTTTTCTTTCATATATATTCCTAAATTAAGTCACTGACAGCAATAACACCAAGCTGAAAACTCCTAAAAGGCTCACGAAAAATCCTAAATCAGTATTTATTTTAAAATGTGTTTTCTTATTAAGAAATGTACCCTTTAACAAATGTATAATGGTTAAAGGCAGAGCCCATGGGGGGATTCAAATCCCTTCATCCTTGGTGTCACCAAGAGGCTAATCATGCCACTAGGCAGGGTTAATACTTAGCATCTATAATAAACCTTTGCAGAGGAAGCTTTGTGAAAGATCCTCTGTTGTAATTATCTCTTGTCTTTGGAGATTTACAGAAATTATTTTTGGATTGTAAAAGTGTTTTAAAAAGAGAACTTCTTTTGGAAGTTCATTATAATATCATCTCTGTCATTAAAAAATGTCTTTTTTTTTCCAAGCAAATGACAGGCTAATAGAGCTTTGTGATGAAAAATACAGTGTTAAGGTGTGATCACAATTATCACGGTTTTCTAATTATCAATTCATAGAGTATTGCAGTGATAATTTAGGCTATTTTTCAGAGAAATTTCTTTAATTTAAAAAAAAATTAAGTATTGCTGAAAAAACTCTCATTTTAGCCTCTTGAAATATCTGATGGTATAGTGGTTTACATTTCAATAAAAAAATTATCCAAATTATTCAATAGTGACTTGAATTACAAATCAGCCTTTCTTCCAAACTCCCTCTAGGACTACTTTTTATGCTTTTTCATGATATTTGATTTCATAGTCTCTCCAGGCATGTGTAATTCTGAATTAGAATCTAATAGAGAAAGCCAGAGTTACTGAAGATCCTCCTAAATTATGTAAGGCATAATATTAATTTTTTCTCCCTAAATGATTAGTGATAATTATCATAATTTGAGTCTGAAAACAAAAGCAGATTTATGAAATCTAAGACAAAGTTGTCTAAAGATATTCGTTTCAGAAAAATGTGTGTAATAAATACAATTTTTGATAAATACACTCCATTGACTTATTTTCTAATATTGTGAATATACGAAATAATAGAATTCTAGGATTCCTTCCAGAATTTGTTCATCTAGAATTCAGTCCTTGTAATTAAACATGTATAAACTTTCCATACATCTTATTGTTATGATGTGCTAAGGTTTGAAATTAATAGCTATTGTTTTCCTTCAGAATCTTTGGGAAAATTATTCAGTGTTGGCTCCTAAAATACTCATAAATTATATAATAGGAAAAGTTTATTTATCATGTGTAACCATTTGAAAAAATATTTTATGGCTTAATGACTTCTTAATTACATTGCTTATAAACTTTCTGGTAGGCTATTTGAATAAGTTCTAGATTTTATATGCCAAACTATTTACAATAGACATCAATAATCATCTAATTTTATTTCTATGAAATACATCAGTGATTTCCAAGATATGACTGCATACAATGTTGTCCAAAGGCCAAAAATCCTATATTAAAATTTTTCTTTTAATAAAATATACTTAATATGAAATTATAATGACACATATTTATTGGCAAACAGCAATAAAAGTTTCAATACGATCTTATATGAAGTCTAAACATTTGTTTAGCAGTTCTCAACATTGTGGTCTCAGGTCTCTTGCAAATTCTTAAATGTTATTGAGGACCCCACAGAGCTTTTGCTTATGGTGGATTATATTTCTTGATACTTAGAAAAATTTTGTTCATTTACTAGTGCATCTAAAATTAACAATAAAATTCACTTACTTAACATAAATATTTTCATGAAAAATATAATTTTCAAAAATATTTACTGAGAAGAACATTATTGTTTTTCAGTTTACAGATATCTTTAATGTTTGGTTTAATACAGGACACGTCTGCTTCTGTTGCAATATATTGTTTTGGTTGAAGTATATGAAGAAAGTCTGGCCTCCCACAGACAAGTAGTTGGAAAAGGAAGGAGTAGTTTTCATGCAATTGTGAATATTCTTAGAATCAACAGAAAACTTGACAAGTGGTAATTTATTAAAGGTGGCTATCAATATGGTATAAGAAGTCATGCCATTGAATCTTGTCTAAAATCCATTGATCTATCTTGCTCTTTAACCAGATCTTTTGCACACACATGATTTCATAACTACATGAAATGGTAATTTTGAAAATGTCAGTTTATTAAGTTATATAGAATTTCCAAATGCTGACAGATTTCATTATATAATGTAAAAAAAAATCACATGCTAATATCACCAAAAATGTCTTTTAAAAAGTCTTTAAATACTAAAAAGGCTATTAAGCTCCTGGTAAAGTATAAATGATTTTCAAAATTCTAGTTTTTGCTTAAAGGCATGAATTTTATCTTCATCAAAAATGTTATCAGTTGTATCAAAAGAAAAAAACTAACTATTTATTTCTTGAGAAATATCCCATGTCTGAATAATTATGGTTTGTCAGTTTTTCTTTAAAGTTAAAAGTGCTTTCCATCAAGGAAGAGACTAGTTCAGCTCTCAGATCAATCATGTAAGTGCTTTATCTCCAAATAGCAAATGTACTTTGATATGCAACAGAAGTGCTTTATGCATACTTCCTATTTGTCATTAAAAACAGGTGTTATCAGAGGTCACGATTTAATGAAATTAATAACTTCTACTCTACCATGAAAGACATTCTAAAGACAAACCTTTCGTCTTTCAAGATCATAACAGTGAAGAATATAATGGCTGCTAGTACATTTTGATGGCTGTTCCTTAATTCATGCAAAGGTGCTGCTACCATTGCTTTTGCACCATCTATGAAAATGCCAACCCAACTAATAGATAAATAAAGTCTTACTATCATTAAAAAGGTTTGACCTCATATATTCCTTGAAAGGATCTTAAGCCCCAGGAGTCCATGGACCACACTTTGAGTACAGTGGGCTAGATTATCCTACATTTATTGTCATTAATTTTGTATAAGATTGCTAACTCAAAAAAAAAAAAAAACTTTAATGGGAAGAACAAAGAACACACAATTTAAATTTAACTACTTGTAATATGTGCTGGATATTATTCTTTGCCCTTCCAGATCCATTTCTTTCTCCTCTGTGCTCTCTGCCTTTAGAGGCAAATCACTATGGACTTCATCTCCTGAGTTCCTTGGCTCATTGGCTTCCAGTAAATTTGGCCAATGAGAACATTGGCAAGAGATCAGAGGACAGAGGATAAAAATATCAGGTTACTTATTTTCCCACTCTGCTCCCACTCTTCAGGCAGCAGTTTGACAACCACTGCATTTCTCTACCCAAGCCTACACCTGCCACCTTGGCTATAATTCAGGGTTAGAATAAAGAATGCCTTCTCGCTATTATTATTTCCTTGAAGTTTCACCATGTCTTGCTGGTTCCAGGAACTTTGAAATATTTTTCATAATCGTCCCTTCATTACTCTCTTCGGTCACCCTCTAGAGTACACTATATGTTTCCTACAGGATAGATATTTATAGTAATAAAGTATTTTTAGATTGGCTAGAGAATAGGGCTGCTTAACAGAGTGCTGCAGAGCCAGGGTTCCCAAAACAAACAATAAAGTATCTGCCTTCCAGTAACTTCCCAGTAAGAAAGATAACAAATTTTAAATGTCTTAGAGACAACTGAAAACGTTTTTTTATTTGATCTTAGACAATTTTTTTTAATTCTCCTCATCATCCATTCATTCCCTCCAGGATTATTTCCAATCTTTGCCATTCTAACTCATTTATTTTAGTAAAACACCTTGTACACTTTTCTCTACATACACTTTTCATTATCTCCAGTTTCCTCCTGTGAGAATGTAAGGCGCTTTATCCTTCTCACATTTCAACTAGAGTCCAATTTGCATTAATTATTCATTTTCTGGCTCTTTTCCTGAACTTAGAGACATACCGAAGTTTTCCTAAATTAAACAAAAGCAGAAATAACAGACAAAACTTTACCCTTATGATCACTTTAATTTCTGTCTCCATTTTTTTCCTTTCCATAACTAAAACTCTTATGTGTTTTCTTCTTGCTCTATTTCTTTTTCTCTCTACTCTTCAAGCCAATTATGGCATACATGTAAATATGCATTAATGTGCACTACCAAAGCCATAATACATTTCTTTCATGAAGGTCACTAACTGCCTTCTATTAACCAAATTGGTGGACAAAAATGTTCCCTTACTACCATATTTAAAAATATTCCTCCCTTGCTTTCCACACTCTGGCAAGTATTCTTAGTCCTCCTCCCTATTTTATTTTTCTCTATACCGCTTCTCACCATCTGATGTACCACAAATTTTATTTGTTAGCCTTGTATAATATGTCTCCATTTGCTAGAATTTAAACTTCATCAGACAATGATTTGCTTCTTTTCTGTTCATGGCTGAATCTCTTGAATCCAAAACAGTACCTGGAAAATAGTACACACCCAGTGAACCTTTGTTGAATGAATAAATGGTGAGTCATCATCATTCTTACTAGGATAAAAACATGAATTCTTTTATAGGTTAAATGGCAATCGGCATTCATAATATTTATGTATATATTTTCTTTAAAAATTTCCGAATCTATGTTCTTCATTTGGCTCCCTTAGCAGTTTGTTCCTCTACTTCACTGAACTTTCTTCAATAAATGGCAACCGTTAGCAATATCTTTTTAATTTTATTATTACTTGTTCCATATTCTTCATGTAGTTCATATTGATCTTTTATTAGTTAGGACTATAGCCTCTTTCACTTTTTACTACTTCTTAAATTAAAATGATAAAGATGATAAATGTAACTAAAAGCTAAGAAACATGTAACAAAATCTTATAAACAAACTAAATAAATTTAAATCTGAAAATAAAAGCACTATCTGCAATACATTTGCAAGATGCCTTTCACAAACTTTTTTCGCACCATGGCACAAATGAAAATGATAATACTACATGCCAAAATGACATAAACAAAAGATGCTACTCTCAGCTAGCTGGTGACAACTGGCCCTTCACTGAAACAGACTTAGGCTTTAACTTGCCTCCAAGAAGATAGATGAATAAATTTCTTGGTATCCTGTGCTTTTACGGAACGAACACTCAAGAGCCTCAGTTCATTGGTTAAAAAGCTCTGGCTAATATTATCAATATATAAAGAGTGTTTACAAATCAAATAGAAAAAGTAAAAATAGACCAGGCACTGTGCTTCATACCTGTAATTCTAACACTTTGGGAAGCCAAGGCAGGAAAATCACTTGAGGCCAGGAAATTGAGAACATATTAATATTAATATTAATATTAACATATAATTGGAACACCCCGACTTTATGAAGTGTTACTGAATGTCACTCACTTCTTCAAAACCTTTGCATATATTCTTTCTCTTAATCCATAATGTTTGAGTATTTTACAGTGATGGCCTTCATTATAATGAGAAAAGCTGGCTTTAGTATCTAACATTGTATAGAAGCCTGTTCGTGATCATAGTGTCTTCCACTTTTTAAATTCCTGCCCTCTTGTCTCCTTACACTCCAGAACAGAGTTTTTTGTGAACTTTGTAATGAGCTTCATCATTTCTTATCCGTTTGCCTTTAAAAATTCCCTCCTGACTATATTTTTTATCAACAGACCCACTGACTGCTTCTCTCAAGATCCATCTGAATTATCTTGTCCCTTAAAGGCTTCCATTACTCCTCTTCCTCAATGATAACTCATACTACTCTCTGTCTTATCATAAATCCTATACTTATTCAACTCTTGCATTTATTACACTTTATTGATTCCTGAGTTACCTGAATGTATTTGATACTTAGCAGGGAGAGAAGGAAAGAGAAAGTCACAGAAGGAAGGGTGGAAGGAGGAAAAGGGGAAATAAAGGAGGGAAAGAGGTAAGAGGGAAAAAAGAAGGACAAAATGGAGAAATAGAGGAAAGAAGGAAGAAGGGAAGGAAGGAAGGACACAAAAAAAGGCTAAGAGAAGCAAAGTGAAATATTATTTACAGACACGTGTTTATTGAAGATTTTATTTTTTTAATTAATAGGGTCTTTTGAAAATTTAGTAGAATAGGATTTGTAGTCATAAAAATTCTGGAACTCATGACACTGCCAAGAAAGAAAGAAAGAATGGGTTTAAATATGGACACTGACGGTTTCAAAATCAAACGGTAAAAGTTAGTAGTGTTAATAGCTAGAAAAGATCTGGGGTAGCAAAGGCAAGCCTTCTGTACTTGTGAGTTTGTCTAGGTTGGTCCTGAAAACTATGCTAGCTAATCTACCTCTCCTCACAGGCCTTCTTTATTAAGCAAATTCACTAAGTCTGTGCCTCTTTTCTTAACTAATTCTTTCTTATACAAGGGATCTTTTATAGTATGCAGAAAAATAGCTCAACATAAATGTGAGTTTTCTTTACATTTTCTAATTAGAGAATTTCACTTGGTTATGCACCAATGAGTGCCTGAGGCATCTCTGACACCCTTGAAGCTGAAATTTAAAGTGAAATCTTCTATGTTTAAATTAAGTAGTCTGAAACTGTCTGCAAGGCAATTTCCGTGAAGGAAAGGCACATGGCCTAGCCAAGTCCTATCTATCAAATCATTAAATTAAATATATATGCTAGTAAAATATATGTATAAATATTATATATAGTCAGCATAAAATACTCTAGCAGATTCCAATTTTCAAAGAACCAAACTGTTCTCATTGCTAAAACTTAAATAGTTCTTCTGTGAATATTTGTTTTATTTAATCTAGTATTTCTTGATGAATATAAATTTCCTATGACTTTTTTGATATTTTAGATGATTTCCTCATGAGAGATTTTAGATAGATTTATGTTTCCTCATACCCGAAATTTTGGATGAACTTAATATTCAAACAATGTGAGTTTTAAGCCTTTGCATTTATATGTATATCGAAGAAGTTTCAGTATTAAATTTTTTAAAAAATCCATATGAGTTGCATATTTTAGAGACTTTGCCAGTATCAAAATCTTGTTTAGCTCTATTAAAACATGACTAAAATTTTCTTTGTTTAAAAAATACTTGGCCCAGGCTCCTTCTACCAACATTCTTAAAATGTTTCATTGTAGTATTGTAAGTTCAAAATGGTTATTTTCCTCTTTACATAACCTATTTTTCCTTTAGATTTTTAAATTTAACATATACTTTATTGACTGCTACTATGTATCAAGCCTTATTCTGGACCCTTGGGATACAGGAGTACACAAGATAGACAACAATCCATACTGTTAGGGCTTACATTTATATTCTAATAGAAGAGTCTTTTTCTTTTTGAAGTTTGAAAAGGGTAGAACAAATCCATGGTCCTGTTTGACCAAATGTCATGTCTCTCTGGGCATTCCACTATAGGTTGATTGTGTCCTTGTATGATATTATGCAGATGACTTAGGTTGATATGATATGTCCAAGAATTTAAACTGTTAAACACTGTACACTGGAATAAGAATATCTTGGAGTCGTGACTGATATTACAACACTGCAATTGCTCTGGGATCCCAAGACCAGCTATATGCATGAATTGATTCAGTGAATATGTCATGCATTTTAGAAAAACAGTGACACTTCTGATATGAGGAATTATAGTAAAATTTTAGAAAATGGTACAAATCGCCTTGTATTGTTTTATAGAAGGGCGAGGAGGAAGACCAACAAAGAGTAAGTAAAGTAATTTAAAAAGACAACGGGAATTAATGCTCACCTGAAGTAGTATGGCAGGAAAGAAAAGGAAGCATGGGATCAATAGATACCAGCCTTTTTGGTGTTTATGATACAATTTCCTATACAAGAATGTTAAACCGGTCATATGAAAGAGTTCTGAGATAATCTTCTTGCATTTCGTTGAGAGATATTTTTGATTAATTTAATTGGGAAAGAATAAAAAAATCACATTTCAGAATAATGTAGAATAAAATCAGCTCGTTAATTTTAGAGAACATTTATTCCAACAGTGTTCAAATACTATAGAAATATGTTTTGAGATAGTGTGATCAATCTCTAAAGACATATTATAAACTGGAAAAAATGATCATGAACATCTAGGGGCCATCCCATTAAGTCTGGGAAGAACTGCATACAAATATAAAGTGACTAGTCCTTTCTAATAGCATTACAATAAAATGCTCAAAATATTTTAACAAAGAAAAAACAGGAAAGAAACATGTTTAGTGGGGAAGAAATGATACTTTAATTGCCTTGAACAGACATACTCTAACTAGGACTTTGGGAGGAAATTTGCACTTGTAATTGTTTGATGTGCCAGTCACATGCATTTTCTGTGTTTCTCTCTGCTGAGTGGGGCCTGATCTCTCTGTGTTGTGCAAACAAGTTTCTGAGGTCAGAACTTTAGAGTGGAGGATCATTTTGAAATCTGTCATGCAATCGAAGGAAGAAAAAAGGAATATATTAAAGATAATAAGAAAAATGTTAAAGAAAATTTTAGAGCTCCTGAGGAACAGATAGCAAATACAGAATGCAGTACTGAACTACACTTAAACCATAATAGAGAAAAAAAATGGAATAAACACCAACACCAAAGCTGAGATAATAAGAGTTGAGGTATAAGCAAAGATTTAGTTGTAAATAGAAATGAGGTAATTTGGAATAGCAATAATTAGTGATGGTAACTAGCTTTTTTGAGCTAAAGTATAATATTAAGTGTTGCTGTAAAGATTTTTTTCTTTTATTTTGTTCCTCTTTGCAAGAATTATGAAAATAAAAAAAATAAAAAGGCTGAGAGAATGGGAGACTCAAATTAGTGGATAATATAGGGTAAAAAACAGGTAGAATTATTAGGGGCCAGAATCATAAACCATTCAATGCAGTTTAACAGGCCGGATTATACTGTAGAGAGAGAATGCAATAAAATAGAATAAGATTAATATAGTCTGTACGGTGGAGATACTGGAAAGGATTTTTAACAGCAAATGAAAAAAATACACTTCCAATAAATCACATTTAGTGCTCAGCCAACGAATTGTGAAGCAGAAAATAAACCATTGTTCTGTAATCATATTGGGGACAAGAAAGGTACATGTTTTCTATCACTATGGAAACAAACGCTAGTCATTTCAGCATAAAGGCTGGACTTTCAAGTCAATAAATTCAATAGGCACTATTTTTAGTTCCACTAAATTTATAATAACACCTACTGATTAAGCCTAAAGTGGAAGTTTAACAGAAATGGAAATTGGGCACCCATTATTCAAAAGCAAATTTACCTTAATTTGTTGTAAATGGGGTAATGTGGAAGTGGGGCAGTTGGGAGTTTCTTTTCATCAAACATTATTGCTGCCATTAAATTAAGAAATAACTAAAATATGCAATTTCTGTAGCGCTGAAGCGAGGAAGAAAATAAATAATTGAAAATATTGGGTTTTTTGCTGACTAGGTTCACAAAGGTGATAAAATAACTTAGATTAATAGCAAAAGTACAATGGGACAAAAAAACTCATATGGGATAAAAATTGAAAAAATCGATAATTAGCTGTAGAGAAATTTATATCAAAACTCCAAATGAGGAAGGACTTATCAGAAGTTATTTCTTTCTCTTTTTTTACATACAGGTGACATTGCCATAGAGTTTAATCAAAAGTGCCAGTAGATGGTTAACATTAAGATATATGTGACTTTATTCCAATTTGCAGTTATGAAGTGTGCATTTGGTACATCCAATGATGTCTTCCTGATAGATTTTGGATTAAAATGCTTTGAATCCCCACAAAATTTTTAATTGATTTTATCCAATTTTAATATGTTCTTGTCTATATATAGCAGCAGTGGTCAGCTATCAAAACCATCTGTGGAGAAGGATGCATTTCATTGCTCTCTTTTGTTTGTTTGTTTTTCTATTTCCGTTCCCTTTTACATTACTACTTCTATAAAATACAATAAATTTCTTATGGCAAATCATATTTCTATAAAAGTATTTAAATATTTAGTCCCAATTGCTGTATTTATCTTGTTGCTCATTAACCAGTAGTTTGCAGACTTTGAAAACTGACACCAGTCTGTGAGCTACATTCTCATGGCATTAGGTCAAACAATGAGACAAACCATTTCATAAGCAAAAAAGTGATAAAAATAATTGTATTTCTGTAAAAGCAGTTTTTGACAGAGGTGTAAATACTTCCTAATAGCAAGATTAATGTAATCATACTGTGGAAGTTTGTGTTCCTCTCTCAAGCTATTTCTGTTGTTTGGTTATCTCTAAAGATTCACCTTTCTTGAATAGTTTTGAATTCCTAGGGCTAATACTTCAAGAAGAACCTCCTTATATCGAACCAAATTTTTATTCTACACAGTTGTTAAGCATTAGCCCTTAGTTTTCCAACCGTTAGAAAGAACTCCTAATAGTCAGAATCATGATAGCATACTTTTAATGTGATGTCAAATGTCTTAGTGGTATATACTGCCTTAAGCTGCTTCTCTTAATATGTAAAATTCCTCCCCCAACACCCAACCTCAGAATAAAACCCAATAAAAAAAGGGCTTGTGTCTGTAATGACTGCTGAAGTCATACCACCTAGAAAAGTGCCTAGAACATGGCAGACATAACTTATGAAACAACTGATACAAAAGGATTCATACTCAGAGAAGACATTTTCCGGACTAGGAGGAAAAATATACTTCTTCAACAAAGAACATGACACATATGATGGAAATATTTGAATCTATGATAAGATAAATACAAATGAAAATGACAGTTCAAAATTAAAAAAAAAAAACACTAAGACTAGTAGTTGATGTCTGAACAATCAAAAGTAGTGCATAATTTTAAATAATTATTTCAATGTATTGTTAATAAAACAAAAAAGTCATGGCCTGTCATGCTAGAAACATTTTCTTTCAAGTGGCCCAAGAAAATTGGCATTTAAATAATAAAGAAGAATATATTCTAGCACATTGTACTTAATATTAAACAAAGTTTATGTATTTTAATAATGTAATTTATCTTCATTGTTTTCAACTTTTTCTGCCAACCTGTCCACAAAGAACACACATCTTTC
>RJWJ010018712.1:0-31236 GCA_004363605.1 Indri indri
GTGACCAGAGTTTCAGAGTCTCCTAGGACAAAAATCAAAAGATCTATTATGAGTGTTAGAGAAACGTAAAGAAAACCATACTGAAGGGCCGGGCGCAGTGGCTCACGCCTGTAATCCTAGCACTCTGGGAGGCCGAGGTGGGTGGATCGTTCTGAGCTCAGGAGTTCGAGACCAGCCTGAGCAAGAGCGAGACCCCATCTCTACCAAAAATAGAAAGAAAATTAATTGGACAGCTAAAAATATATACATAGAAAAAATCAGCCGGGCATGGTGGCACATGCCTGTAGTCCCAGCTACTCGGGAGGCTGAGACAGTAGGATTGCTCGAGCCCAGGAGTTTGAGGTTGCTGTGAGCTAGGCTGACACCATGGCACTCGTCCCAGGCAAGAGAGTGAGACTCTGTCTCAAAAAAAAAAAAACCATAATGAGACATATCAAAATCACCTTGCTGAAAACCAAAGACGGGGGGAAAAAAAACCTTGAAAGTAGCTAAAGACAGCACAGTAAAAATAACAATAATAATAATAATTTTTTTAAAAAAGAAAAACACAGTACATACAGGTGAACAATGATTGAAATGATTATGGATTTCTCTTTAGAAACCACAGAGACAGAAGACAATGGAACACTGTCTTTAAATCACTGAGGAAAAAAAAAAGATGCACCAATCCAGAATTCTGTATTTGATAAAAAATGTCTTTCACAATAAAAGGAAATAAAGACATTCTCACATAAAAGAACACTAAGAAATTCATCACCAGCAGACATGATCTATAAGAAATGCTAAGGGAAGTTTCTCATACCGAAAGGAAAAGAAATATCAGAAGGAAACATGGATTTCAGGAATGAAGAAAAAGCAAGAGAAACAGTAAATAGCTAAGTAAATAAAAAAAGAATACTACTTTCTTCTAAAGTTTTTTAAAACGCATATGACTGTTTAAAGGGAAAAGTGTAACATGGAATGGTGAGGTTTTCAATGTATGTAGACGTAATATACGTAGCAATATAAAAGTAACTCGGGAGGGGGTAAGATAATGCTGGGATGGATATTTTAATATAAATACAACAGACTTCAAAAAAAAATTACCAGAGACAAAGATGGATATTTCAAAATGATAAAAAGGAGCAACTCCTTCGGAAAACATAACAGCTATAAAAATGTATGCACCTAATAATACAGCTTCAAAAAACAAAATTTGACAGAATAAAAGGGAAAAACAGACAAGTCCATAATCATAGTAGAAAAATCTTAACACTGTTTTCTGAGCAACTGATACAGTATTAAGACCAAAAAAAAAAAAAAAAAAATCAGTAAACACAGAAGAGGTGAACAACACTATGCAATTGCCTTGATATCACTGACAAACGTAGAACATTCCACTCACGGGTTTTTTTCCTCAAAAGAAATGGAAACATATGTCCACACAAAGACTTTTACACAAATATACATAACAACTTTATATTTAATAGCCAAAAACTGGAAACAACCCAAATGTCTATCAACAAGTAAATGGATAAATAAGTTGGAGTATGTTTATACAATGGAACACCACTCAAAATAAAAAGGAACAAATTGATACAAAAAACATTGATTGATACATACAACAACATAGATAAATCTCAAAATCACTGTATGTTGAGTAAAAGAAGTCAGATAAAATGAATAAATACTGTATGATTCCACTTATATGAAATACTAGAAAATCCACACTAATCTATAATGACAGCAGATAGTTCATGGCTGCCTGAAGACAAAGATGGAGGAATAGACTACAAAAAGGGCATGGGGAAAACATTAGTTGGCGATGAAATGCTTATTTTACTGTGGTGATGTTTTTACTGTTGTATATTTATGTCAAAAAATGACCAAATGGTACACTTTAAATATGTTCAGTACATTATACTTTAATTGTACCCCAATAAAATTGAGGAAAATATTCTATCTATCCTTAAGACAGGGTTTTCAAAGTATGGTCTGAGTGTGGGTCATTCACAAGAATTATCTAGGGTATTTGTTTACAGCACACATTATGGTCTCCATCCCAGACCGGCAGACTCTGCTGTTCTGTGAGCAGACATTTTAAATATACTCTCCAAGTGATTGCTAGTCACACATCTGAGAATCACTATTTAAGGCCCAGTTCAAAGGCCACCTTCCTCTGTGAAGCCTCCAGTGAGCCAACTGATGGACATAGCTCCCTCTGCTCATCTCACAAAGCTCACGCTCACAAATGGCATTTATATTAATACATAAGACCATGCTACAAGGATAGAATCTTATCTGCCCTACCACACAGAACAAACTACTGTAAGTTTTCACAGGGAGAAGGCATACCTTAATCCACTTTTGTAGCTTCCTCTTTGTCAAGCACAGTGCCTTGCACACAAAAGACACTAACTATATAAACAGCACGTCCACTTGTACATAACACCATGCCTGGTACAGCCTTGGTCCACGCTACCTCCAAGTTCAGCAACTTAGATATATCACACTTACCCATGTAAGTGTGTGCAGAGGCTATAGAGATCGACTACCAAAGAGAAGAATAGACTAGAAATAGATTTTCTTTCATACAGGAAAAGAAGCATTAGGTATATCAACTGGGCATCCAAGAGAAGACAAAGTACGTACCTCCTTGCAAATACTAATAGGAACTTAACTTATTCTGGATGCACATTTCAAACACCTATACCGTCAATGTGCCATCCTGAACAAAACGAGACATGGCCCTGGCACGATCTTCTCCAATCCTCCCCCTCCCCACACACTCTTGTCCATTGTACCTCTATTATGAATACTTGCTTCATGGAACTGTGATCACTTGTTTTTATATCTCTGTGTGCTGTGATATTCTCAAAAGCAGGGATAATACTTATTCGCTTTTCTATAGCCTTAGAAGGACTTCGGGAAATATTTAATAAACAAACGGTTGTTTAAAACCAGAAACTATTCATTTACCCAGTTACAAGGTTTTCCCAAGGAGTCAATTTTTAAATTTTAATGAAAAGGTAAGGAAGGAGCTTTTGTTTTTAAAAGTTATTTTCTACTATAGAGCTTCTGCTCCCCCTTGGCTGATGTACAAATGTCACAGAGACTCAATAAATGGATGACGGCCCATAGCTGCCCCTGGTGACGGTTTTAGATGTCTGTGCTCCATTTACCACATGAAAAGGCAGAAAGCAGTCTGAGTCAGCCGGTGGGAAGTAAGTGTGTAGTATTTGGGGACGTGATTCAGCACCGGCCTCAAAACACTTTCCTGAGGAGAAAACAATCAAATCATCACGAAAACGGTCACTGCTCACATTACAATTACTAAATCTAAGGAGTCCGGAAGCAATGATGAAGGCACTGCAACTTAAGGAAAAAAAATAAAGTAAAATTCTACAAGCCATTTAAAAGAGTCACATTCTATGCCCACAAACACATATATGCCATGGCCACTTAAATGTACAATAAAATGTTTCCAATGACTGTTCAAATAAGCAACCTAATTTCATGCTTTAATTAAATGCACTCTATCATAGGAGATAACACAGGTGGTGGCACAGTCCTTTCTTAGATGTAACTACAGAACAAATAAAATTTTGTTTGCTGTTTGTTTCATTTTGTTGCAGCTCTTCATTCTATATTACGCAGAATGAATTATTTGAAACGAATTTTTAGCCACTTTGAAATCATGCAATTTACTATTCGGGTAGCACAGCATATTAGTTAACTGTTATCATAAAGACCAGGTCAACTTTCACTCGTACTATCTAGCCATTTGCTCTGGATCACCTTTGTGAAATGGAAGTGACAACAGCAGCTGCCTCACAGCCTTATTATCAAGGGAAAATGAAAGAAAGCGTACAGAGCTTGCTTTACGAGATGCTGGCACACACTGGGGCTCAACTGCTGTCTGCAACTATCACTGCTCCATCAGCTTCTTCGGTTTCTGGGTATGTCAGCACCTGATCCTCTGTGAGAATCTTAAAGAAGGAGAATCTACGACCATCAGTTACATCGGGGTAAGGAGAGAGACGGGGAGGGGAGAAAAGAAGAAGGGAGGGCGGTGGGTGGAGGGGAATGTAGGAGAAAAGAGAGATAATGGCAAACTAAACTAGAGGGATGAAGTATACACCGCCAGTCTTTCTCTATGCCACAGGAACTCAGAAACAGAAAATTAGCTATACTGGCAAATAATGTCTATGCTTAGTCACTGCCAGGCACACAGTTTAAAAACTTTAACTGCAGACAGCAGAACACATTTGAGTCTGAGAACACAGAGCAGAACTGTGTCATAATAACATCAAGTTCAAATAGCAAAGTCTACAAAGAATTTCTTTTATAATATTATCTCTTCTTCCATTTCTTTAGATTCCCTCTCTTGTAAGATACTTAATTTAAATTTTGCACGTACAACTCCCCAAAAACTCGAAGCACATCCTACCACCGCTATGAATCTCTCAAACATATTTGAATCTTAGGTGTCTTTTTTCTTTTTTAACTTTTTTTTTTCACTTTGCCATTCCATTCAAGAATACCAAGCATAGCTGATCTAATTATGGAACAGCAGTCTCATTAATGTTCAATAATGACTTGGAAACCTGTTTCAGATAACTATATTCAGCCAATTACTGCACAAATAAACCTCATAAAAACCCATCAAGGATATTGGAAATCATACAAGGAAGCACGATTTCAAGTGACAACTGATAGGTAAGCTGATCATCCCCTGATTTGCTTTCTTAGCTCTGGCCCCCTGGCACCAGGCACTCCTGGGAGGAAGCCTGGGATTCATTCAAATCTTTTGCTAACAAACAAAGTAAAACTAACAAAACAGCTCCTACTCAAGGAGAGATTAGATCTTCCATATTTGCTCCCAGGATTTTGTATTTTCTGCTGAGATGCACATACATCTATTTGGCTGATTTTCCTTTTCTTCCTGTTTCTTACTACTTTTGCTTTTCTTTTTCCCTCTAAAATCAATCACTCAATCTAGAATCACAGTACTACAGATTAAAGAAATGTTATGGTTGCACCATCTTAATCATGAGAAAGACAAGGCTCACAGGGCTTAAACATCTTGTCTGAAAAATACACAGCTGTTAATTGACAGCTGTGACAAAAACTTGTGGGTTTCCAGACACCCAAGCCCAGATCTCACAACTCATACCCTCAGGCCCTGATTTCAACCTCTGCACTCCCTTTCTCCTGAGAGAGCCCTTCAAATATTTGAAAACTGTCCATGAAGCATCTGGCAACGTGCTGGGCTTTCCCCCATGCCTTCCTCAGCAGAATGGAGAGGAGTCTGGGAGCCTGTTGGGTCCAGGCCCCTGCAGATCGAAGGCACCTAAGAGTAAGAAGGAATGGCCAGGCCTCCAGTTTCGCAGCCCAGGTAACACAAACTGCTGCACTTCACGCATCCTGCCTCTCCGCTCTCGTCGCGTCCTCACTCTCCAGCCCCGTGACCAGATATCACACCTTACCCATGGTCTATCCATGTTTCTTAGTCACCAAGAAGGACCTCTCTCCTCCATTCTGCAACAGGGGGCCCCATGACCAACCCTGAGTCAGAGCTGCCCTCAAAGGCCACACAGCAAATGTCCTTCTACAGGAACAAGGTGGGGTGATTCTCTAGAACAATCCACATCAGTTCCTCTCCACTTGGCACTTGCTGCTTATGCAGTGAACTCAAACACCCAATCCCTATCAATTTTCCCTGGAGGACTTATCCTCCAAAAAAAACTTTTTTTTAATTAAATTCAGATAGTAAGTTTAAAAAAAAAAACTCACAGCTATGAAACTAAGTTTAGAAGCAATTATTTTTATTAAGCAGTGGTCCTGCAGAAAAGAGCCAGGAAGACCTTTCTCAAGTACCTATAGATGTGGGTAGAATTTAATCATCACCCTCATCTGCCAGCTTCCCTCAGTCAGGTGGCATGGCCTGCACCAAGGGGTGATCAACTAAGCGTTACGGGCCTAAGTGCTTTACATGTGTAGTACACTCGTGAAATGCCTGCTAAATTTGGGGCAGTATACTACATGCAATAAGAACAAAAAATGATTGTGCATTCGCTTTCTTCTTAAATAGTTTTCTAGACAAAGTACACTATTATGACATGCATCAGATGCCTTTGGGGTATTACAAAGCAACACATCAACAAATACAACATCAAGTACAAATCCAGCACCAAAGTGCTGACGAGGAAGATGTCTAAAGAAATTTGAGAAATAACTTCTTTCAGAGTGGAGGGTCAGCGTTAAATCTAGAGGGGACCCTGAGAAGGGAAAGAGGGCGATGCCGCCCCTATAGAAGTACGTAAACACCTGTAAGACTGCAGTTGAGGCTACATGAAAAGAGAGTGTTCTTTAGAGAGCCTGCCAATAAAATATGGGATTCTTGTCTACCTGAATTGACCAGTTGTTGTTCCATCACCCCACAGCCAAGAACTTCTAGCCATTCTCCATGGAAGTTGATCTCCATCTCGAAGGAAGGATGAGTAAAAGGAAAGTAGCAGTCTACCCATCTTATCTCCAGTCCTGCAGAGTTGCCAAAGAAAAAACAAACAGTGTTAAAAGGCAGTCTACCCTTTCTTGTGATCAAATTTGCCCTTCAGCTAATGACACCAATTACTACACTCTGAGTAAAATAAATAGCAAACAAACTAATTTGCAACACATTAAGGTGAGGCGATAAATCTTAAAACTTGTGAAAAACTGGGCATGTCTTTTCCAATACGAAAAACACTTTGTGTAATTCCAGGACCCTCTAAAACCAAATCAATCATCTGTCAAATCCCTGCAGCCACTTGGCAGAGGAAAAAATTTGTGCAAGATCATGAGAAAGCAGGTAATTCTGTTAGTTTCTATAAGTGAAAATAACATTTCAGAGTTAAACTATATTTTCACTATATTGTCCTCCAAACTTACATATCAATAATATGACCAATTTAGGATAAACTGATCAACTTTTACTTCCATAAGTATATATATTAATTTCTAAAAATTAAACTATAAAAGCTAATAAAAAGTTAAATTAAATAAAGTCTATCAAATTTAAATAAAGCATTTAAAGAGTCAAACATTTTTCCTACAGATAAATGGTACACTTCAGTCTAAATAAACATGCACAAAAAGTATGTCCTAAATGCCAGAATAGTCTTCTCAATAAGTAATCATAAAATAGCACTTTTGAACAATGACATTATTATTTAACAAGGGAAAAGACTAAAGAATTCAAAACAATTAAAGCCTGCAAAGAGCTGAAGTCACTAAAAGCAGAGGGTCACCTAGAAGCTTGACGCCTACTGTGAGGAACACAGAAAATGGTGGGCATTTAACAGAACACCCATGTCCCCTCCCTGTGTTCTTTTCCCTTCATATCATGATCTTTCTCATCTTCTTTCAGGTAACACTTTGTTAAAGATTCCAATCCTCCATGGTAACATGACCCCCTGTGAATTTAAAATATTGTATTTTCTCACCCAAGACTACCTGCATTTTAAATCTTGTGGAAATCAGAATGTGAAATGAATAAAAATAATAGCAAAAATTGCTTCCATCTTACTATGCCTCTACCATCCCATTTTACAGATAGGGAAAAAACTATTAGGCAGTAGAAGTGTCTTGCCCAAAGTCACACAGTTAGAAGATAACTGGGTCAAAACCAGGCCTGCCCAACTCCAAAACCCCTGTTCTTGACAATTAAAACATAATTGCTTGTCCACCATAAAAGATATTTCAAGAATCAAAAATCAGATGGGAGTACAATTATGAAACACAGGGGCCTTTTTTATGCCCCAAATTCCACAGGAGATAGATTTTTTTCTTTCATTGTTCTGTTTTAGTTGCATTTATTTTCCTTGTTACCTGCTGTCTATGGCAAGTGTCAACTGATCTCTGTTTACAACAATAATACAGTATTTCCCCCTTTCATTATCTCTGTGGCATAACAAACATTAAACTGCACATACATAACATGTGTAATTTGATAAATTTTGACATATGGATACATCCACGAAGACAATGAACACATCCATCACCCCCAAAGTTTCCCGAGCCCCTTGGTAAATCCGACCCACCTGTCCATTACCCCTACCTGTTCTCCTGGCTCCCACATCCCCAGGAAACCACTGATTTCTTCTGTCACTACAGAGGAGTTTGCATTTCCCAGAATTTCATAAAAATAGAATCATACAATGCACACTTTTTTTGGTCTGGCTTCTTTCACTCAGCATAATCGTTCTATAAGATTCACCCATTTGTTGGATATATCAATAGTTCATTCCTTTTTATTACTGAGTAGATCTCACGAACACTTTTTCTAACTGGAAAAAAAGCTGGCCCTGTTGCAGGCCATTGGGGAAATGTCCATTAAGACCCCTGAGTAGTCCAGACTTTTCTATATGGAAGCTCACATGTGCAAAGCAGTTGCTTATTTACAACTGTATTCTGAGAAGGTATTCACACATTTGTGTGCTTGCCCATCTTTGGGACCAATATTTCCCTATCGATAATTTTAGAAAAAGCACCAGAGACAATCAGGCTACAAACAGAAATGTGTGACACCACGGGACACCTAATTGAGTGCACACGGATCGGTGGACAAAACATTTTCATCATTGTTTTTTATAACTCCTAGCAGGTAAACAAAAATCATTTTATGAAAACAGTGTAGAAGAACAAATTCTGCATACAAGGCTTTTAAGACTTGGCTTGAATTTTTTATCAAAAGCAGGAAGAGTACTCAGGGTTAACATCATGATTTTATCCTCATATATAATTAAACATTACCTAAGTGCTTAGAACACAGTGTAATCATAAATGTTGATTAAAGTTATTCCATGGTCAGTGTTTATTATGCCCTAACTTAATGCATATGGTCTCGTGGGAAGCCAGGCCTTCACAGAGCCAGGGCCCTATTTACACACATCCATGAGCTGCTGGTGCCCATGGTGCCAGCACAACACAAAGATGGAACTGAAAAGCAACGTGATGGTCTGTACCCTTCTCCAGGAATCTTCTTTTACTGAAGGGCTTTTGTTTTACCACTTTTAGAATTAGAAAAATAATTATAATTTCAGATTGAAAATTTCTGTAATATTGAACAAATTCTTCAGATAAAATGATATTTTAAGATAAAATATGTTTTATCAATGCTTGTTCTTTTGTGGTTGAAGACCTTGGCCACTATGGCCCTCGGTTTCTTCTTGCTCAGTCATCCTGCAGGTGTCTCTTTTGGTAGCAACGAAAGTAATTGCTCCACACTGAAAACTACACAGTAAAACACAAAAAGGCAGGAAAGTTAGCCAGAGTTTTTCAGAGTCCATGAAGACGATAAATACTAACGATTTATGGAATAGAACCCATTGATGATATCATAGAAACTAAGACAGAATACACAGATTAGCAAAAGTTGTGTCTAATGAGATGGGGAAGTTTTTAATTCTTTTCACTCCCTCGGACCCTTTGCTAAGCTTCCTTTTAAAATCTATATGATCCTTTAGTTCCAATTTAATAGTGAGTACATGTGGGGTTTGTTTTTTCATTCTTAAATACTTCATTTCGGAAAATGGTCTCCAGTTCCATCCAGATTGTTGCAAAAGGTATTAATTCATTGTTTTATGGCCAAGCAGTACTCCATGGTATTGATACACATTTTATTAATCCATTCATGAATTGATGGGCACTTGGGTTGATTTCACATCTTTGTAATTGTGGATTGTGCTGCAATAAACATTCTGGTGCCAGTGTCTTTTTGATAAAATCATTTTATCTCCTTTCAGTAAATACCCAGTAGTGGAATTGCTGGATCAAATGGCAGTTCTACTTTTAGTTCTTTGAGGAATCTCCAAACTATTTTCCATAGAGATTGTACTAGTTTGCAGTCCCACCAACAGTGTATAAATGTTCCTTTCTCTCTGCATCCATACCAGCATCTATTGTTTTGGGACTTTTTGATAAAAGCCATTATCACTGGTATCTCATTGTGGTTTTGATTTGAATTTCTCTAATGATTAGCAATGTTGAGCACTTTTTCATATATTTATTGGCCATTAGTCTATCTTCTTTTGAAAAGCTTCTGTTCATATCTTTTGCCCACTTTTTAATGGGGCTGGTTTTTTCTGTTTTTTTGTTTTTTTTTTTCTTGCTGATTTGCTTGAGTTCTTTGTAGATTCTGGTTATCAGCTCTTTATCAGATGTATAGCATGTGAATATTTCCTCCCATTCTGTAGGTCATCTTTTTTGCTCTGTTGATTGTTTCCATGGCTGTGCAGAAGCTTTTTAATTTAATCAAGTCCCGTTTATTTATTCTTATTGTTGCTGTGATTGCCCTTGGGGTCTTCTTCATAAATTCTTTCCCTAGACCAATATCTAGAAGAGTTTTTCCAACATTTTCTTCCAGAATTCTTGCGGTTTCATGTCTTAGATTTAAGTCTGTTACCCATGTTGAATTAACTTTTGTGGGTGGTGAGAGATATAGATCCTCTTTCAATCTTCTACATGTTGCTATCCAATTTTCCCAGGACCATTTATTGAATATGGATTCTTTTCTCCAGTGTATATTGCTGTCTACTTTGCCAAAGATCAGATGGCAACATGTGGATGGTTTTATATATGGATTCTCTGTTCTGTTCCATTGTCTATGTCTCTATTTTTGTGCCAGGACCATACTGTTTTGGTTACTATAGCCTTGTAGTATAAAGTCTGGCAAAGTGATGCCTCCAGATTTATTCCTTTTGCTTAAAGTTGCTTTGGCTATTTGGGCTCTTTTATGGTTCCAAACGAAGCGTAGAATTATTTTTTCTAGATCTACAAAAAATGACATTGGCATTTTGATGGGGATTGCATTGAATCTGTAAATCACTTTGGGTAGTATGAATGTTTTAACAATGTTGACTCTGCCAATCCATGAGCATGATATGTTTTTTCCATTCATTTACATCATGTGCAATTTCCTTCCTCAGTGATTTGTAGCTCTCTTTATAGAGAGATCTTTTACCTCCTTGGTTAAATATCTAGGTATCTAGGTATTTTCCTAGGTACCTAGGAAATCCTAGGTATCCTAGGTATTTTATTTTCTTTGTTGCTATCGCAACCTGCTACAGGGAACCAGGGCCATGAGAAAGGCAGCACTGCATCTTGCCTGCTCTGTGTACCAATCTCCCAACTTCTGTACCCTTGGCAAGATCAACTGGGGACACAGTGCAGGGATATGCATGTTCATAGGGGGTTGGCGTTCTCTTCCCACCACTCCCTGACTCTGCAATGCTGAAGTGCCTGAGCACTCTGCTGACATACTGCAAACAGTAAATTGATATCATTCCATCCTACCCCAACACACCTTCATAATAGATCTCGTTCTTAATAAACATAATACAACATTCAATTTCCATGATTTATAAGTTTCAAATCAAGTGGGAAAAAAAGAAAAAAATTACAATAAATACATAAATTATTTTCATGATTTACTGGCTCACTAAAAGAAATTCTTCCTGTTTCCCCTATCCCTTATATTTAAAGATGAGACTTTGCTATCAGAACTGCTTTCCACAAGTAGTAGCATCTAAATTTTGAAAAGCTGATGGCCCAAACTAGAGCATATACCAGTGATTTTCTATATTGTACCAATGCTACCCTCCACAAAAGCAAATAACTTTTAAGATTGACTACAAAAATACATAATTAATCATTGCTGTTTAGCATTAATTTTGCAATAGGTTTTCCCTCAGCTGGTACCAGAGAACTACTAGAATGCAGTGATCTGATACCAGGGTTGCTACTCAGCGCTTTCAGAACAGCACACACTGTGTATCCAAGGAAGACAAGGAAGGTGGAGAGGAAAAGAAAGGAGGGTACTCTCTGGCTGGAAATAAATTCTTAAAAAACTGGGATCATCATAGATGACCACATTCTAACCAGGGAAATTACCCATCCACCACTGTCGAAGGCATCTGACAATTCCATCTCCTCTGCTTCTGTTCAAGATCAGGAACACTTTGAATTCAATATGCAGCAAGTAGCATGTGGGCCATTTTTTCTGATTTTCCAATATTACTCTATTCTAACAGCTTTCTTTTAAATTTTGTTTTGAATAGGTAATACGTTCACATTGTTCAAACTCAAAACACTGTAAGAGGCACATCTCTCAATATAACCGGGCGTCAGTGAGAAGTCCCACATGCACCCCGTCCCTGTCTTACCCAACTTGTCTGGACCCTTACGGTAAATTTCTAAGGCTTCCTTTTTATTGCCAGATGTAAGCAAAAACAAACATCAATTTCTATTAAGATTTTCCCTCCTTTCTTATATAAAAAACAGAATACTATGTACATTATTCAGCTCCACACTTTTTTCACTTAATGGTATGTCTGGAGGCCTCTCCATAATACATAGAGCACATCTTCATTCCCTTTCTTGATCCTGCAAAGGGTCTCCCCCGTGTGGCTTGCTTACATTTATATAAGAAGTCTCTTACTAATATACACTTGGGGTATATTCAATATTTTGCTGTTGGAAGCAATGCTATAACAAAATACCCTGTTGAGTCAGAGAGTAAATGCTTTTAAAATTTTAATAAATATTGCCACATTGTCTTCTATAGGTATGTATAATATTTTGCACTAATGTTAACTCAGTGCTTTTCACAGGGGCCGAGGCCATATAACTAACTAGTGAAAGAGTCAAAATAGAGCTTGTGTCCCAGATAAAGATCCAGGGCTCTGCTGATAAAAGACCACCAGCTTGACCCTCTTACGCAGCTCCCATTTAGCAAAAGCAACAGCTGAAAAACCATGGAAAAGGTTCCCAGGTTGCTGCTGCCTTCTCACCCTTTGCTGCCTGTTTATATCATCTCTTGTTTCTCTCCTAGCGGGGGAAAAGAGCGTCTGAGTGTCTTCTGGACCTAGTAACCATGTGGTTGGCAGGAATGAGGAAGAGGAGACATTTTTAAGGCCTGAAGCATCCATGTGGGAATATGAACACTATTTCATTTCCAAAGCCCACCTCACAAGCAGCACGAAGTCATTCATGACTTACACTTCATCCCCATCTAGGGCCTTCAAAACCTGGCAATGCCACCACTGTGACTCTTTAGTGTGCCATATATATCCTATGTGTCCACACAACCATGCACCCTGGAGTCCAGTGCTGCAGGCTGTGAAATGGAATAAAATCATTCCCTCTACAAAGTTAATGGTAAACACCATGTTTTCCCTATCACAGGGGGTAATAAAATCCTCTAGTGTGGGACCTCCTAAGCACACAGTAGAAGATATTAGCACCATCTCAGCCACAATGGCTCCCTCTGCTAAGACACACACAAAGTAAGAGAGGAAAAATAAAAAGCCCACGACCTCCCACACCGTTGGTGATGGTACAGAGCACTCAATGGGTGACTTTTTAATTGAATGTCATGGAATTCAGCCCCTTATCTAAAATATTTCTCACCTTCTTATAAAACATGAAAAAAATGAACATTGCTAATTGTGTTCCTAAGGCTACTGGCATTTGTTGTTCATTTGCCACGTGCCAGGCACTGTGCTAAGTACTTCACATGCCTTCTCTCGCTTCACGCTTACACTGATGTAAGGCTGGCATGCATGCTGCACCATAATTATTATTATTCCCACTCTACAGATGAAGCAAATGTGGCTGAGACAGCTTACATATCTAATCCCAGTTTACAGTAGTTAGTAAATGCCAAGATCAGAACCAAGGGTGTCCGACAGCAAAGCCCCACACTGCCCTCCACTGGAGCAGACAGAGGAAAATGACATTCACTCTGCTTCCCATACCAAAGGGAACTCACAAGACCAACACAGCCCTGTAGGGCACCCTGTTCTTCTAATACACACCAGTGACAGATATGATAACAAGGAGAAAACCAAAAAGGCATAGTCTAAGTTCAAAGATAAGAGAAATACCTCCACAGGCCAAAGAGAGCAGGGAGAGAGGATGAAGTATGGGTTTGCTCAGGGTACACGCCCAGGAGCAGAGCCAGGAGCCTGCCTTCTGCGGCATGGCGACTCTGGCTTCAGACCTGAAGGAGGCTAAACACATGAAGTCAGAGGCTGGGACAGGATAAGCTGTATGCGGTGCAAGAAGGGTAACAAAAATTGTCACCCAAATGCAGGCTAGGGCTGTAGCTCTGAGGACCTGTAGGCGTAGGGATCCAAGCCATGAGCATAGGATGGGCTATATTCTCTCCCTAGATCAGTGTGAGTTAGTACATCTTTCAGATCCCTATGAAACCTCGTTCTGGATTTCAGTGCTAGAGAACTAGATGAAACCAACTGCAAAACCACTTCAGGGAGAAACATGCAAGGGGCAAGGCATGGGGGAGAGGGCCAGGAGGGAGAAAAACAGAGAAAGAGTGAGGAAAAAAAACCTTCTACTAAATATGACTCTGCAAACCAAAATTCCAAAATACACGTATAAATTAAATGCTGAGACAGCCACTAAAATCAGCAAACATTAATTCACCCCAGATGAAATTAATTTTATGAAACAATCTGAGACTTTAAAACAAGTATGTTTTTTATACCCTAAGAAATACAGGAAAGCATAACTCTCTGGCGTGTTCTAAAAAAATTCATAAAAATTCTGGTTTTGTTAAAAATACATCTTTAGGGACTTTATCCATCCTCCAATCAAATTCTGCTCTGAGAAGCAAAGCACAAGCTCCCAGTTCCAAAGAATTCCTGCCACAAACATTACGTAGCACCAGACAAAAAGTCAAAAAAAAAAAAAAAAAGGGCACAGTGAGTAAGTGACAAGAGAAGCATAAGAAACATAAGAAAAGACAGAAGAAGAGGAGAGTGCGACGTAATGGAAAAATGAGAGGGAAAGTACCCAAAAGAAGGAACAGACAAAAATATCAAACGAAAAAGAGAAACTTCCACTTCTGGACAAGATGGAACAATGAACCGCTCCATACGGAAACTAAGAAATGACAAAATGCACAAAATAATGCCACTCACAACACTGGACACCAGGTAACCAAGGACACTGGTCCTTGAGGGGAGGGACCTAACATCACCCAGGAAGGAAGGGGAACATAGGACGAGCCCAGCAGTCTCCCCGAGCTGAGAGTCTGGACAAGTCAGGGCAGCTGGAGTTCGCAGAGCAGAGCAAAGGAGCGGAGAGATCTGCATGGAGGACTCCAGAGCTGCAGAGGACCCTTCAGTGTTTGCCGGAATACCGATGAGCTGCATGTGTGATGAAGAAACTGCCTGAGGCCAGGGAGCAGACCACGCGAGAGGACTAGAGGGAATAACACTGGAAGCTCACACAGGACCAGGAACGGCGCCAGGTCCCAACGGCCAAGCAGAAAACCTCATGTTTCACAGGTTATCAGGTACAGGACTAAGAAGGGTCTGGTATCAGCAGTGGAGAAAACTAACCCCAGACTAAATACTATGCTGGTCCTGCCTAACAAGGCTTAAAAAGAAGACCCCCTCAAAATCAAAATGTTTCTAAGTAATCCCAGAACAAAGCTCACAGATACCATTGGGAATGCAATGTCTGGCATCTTGTAGTAAATCATCACGCATGCAAAGAAGGAAAAAAACCATAAAGTAGACAAAAATCAATAGCAATTCACCAAGAAATGGCAGATTAGTAGAAAAAAAGGCATTAAAATATATATGATAGGCTGGGTGCAGTGGCTCATGCCTGTAATGCCAGCACCTTGGGAGGCTGAAGTGGGAGGATCGCTTGAGGCCAGGAGTTTGAGACCAGACTGGGCAACACAGTGAGACCCCCATCTCTCCAAAAATTAAAAAATTAGCCATGTGTGGTGGCATGTACCTGTAGGCCCAGCTAATTGGGAAGCTGAGGTGGAAGGCTCACCTAAACCCAGGCATTTGAGGTTGCTATGATCACACTACTGCACTCCAGCCTGGGCAACACAGCAGATCCTGTCTCACCAAAAAAACAAAAAAAAAAAAAGGAGGATTATAATGATATTCAATATGTTAAAAAAAAAACCTAAAGGAAAGATTGAAACCATTAAGTTGAAACACGGAAGATATAAGAAATGATCATAATTAAAGCAAATGAATGAGATGAAAAATACACAGGATGGGATTAATAGCAAATTAGATATTGCCAAAGAAAAGGTGGTAAACCTGAAGGTATAACAATGGAAACCATTCAAAATAAAACACAGAAGGAAAAACGCACTGCAGGAAAAGTGAACAGAGCACCAGCGAACTGCGGAAAAGATTGGAATGGCCAAATATACATGTAACTGGCGTCCGTAAAGGAGGGGAGTGACAGAAAATATCTAAGAAAAGAATTGGCCGAAATGTCTCAGATTTCATTAAAAAAATAAATTTATAGATCTAAGAAGCTCAACCAATCCCCAATATAAGAAACCTGAAGAAAAGTTTACCTACATAAATCATAAACTGCTTAAAATCAGTGACAAAGAAAAAAATTTCAAAAGCAGAGAGAAGAGACACATCCTGCACAGAAGAACAAAGGCAAAAAGCAAGATTGAGAGCAGACTTCACATAGGAAACAGTGCAAGTGAGAAGAGAGGAGGAATAATATCTTTAACAACTAAAAGGAAAAAACTGTTAATCTCGAATTCTTTACCTAGTGAAAATATCTCAAATGTTAATATTTAGGTAAGACAAAGGCTTTGTCAGACATACAAAAGCGGAAGGAATTCCTCACCATCAGACCTGCACTACCAGGAATGTTAAAGATAGTTCTTCAAGCAGAAGGAAAATGGTATCACTTGGAGACCAGATGAGGAGCACTAGAAATGGTGAATGCTTGGGTAAATATAAAGACTCTTTTCCTATTATCTAAATCTCTAAAAAAGCTAATCAACATCTTAAGCAAAAACAATCACAATGTACTTAGGAGTTGATAACATATATACAAGTAAAATATAAGACAACAATAGCACAAAGGCCAGGAAAGGAGAAATGGAAGCATGCTTTTATAAGGTTTGTATACTACACATAAGTGATATAACAACACCTGAAGTTAGACTGTGATAACTATAAACCCTAAAGTAACTGCTACAATAATGCAACAAAAAGTTATAGTTAATAAACCAAACAAATGAGAGAAAATGGAATAGTAAAAAATATACAATTAATCCAAACAAAGTAAAAGAGAACAATGAAAAAATGTGACTAATAGAAAATAGCAAAATGATAATTTAAATGCAACCACGCCAATAATAACTTAAATGCAAATAATCCAATTAAAACAACTTTGGAAAAGGAGAACAAAGTTAGAAGATTTTAACTGACTTCAAGACTTACTATGAAGCTACTGTAATAAAGAGAATGAATTATTACATTAAGATAGACAAATAATAGGTTAATGGAACAGAATAGAGAGTCTAAATATAGACATGTATGGTTAATTGATTTCAGACAAAAGTACAAACACATTTCAGTGAAGAATGTAAGCTCATTTCAACAAATGGTGCTAGAACAATTAGATATCCATACACATACACAAAAAAATGAATCCATACTTCGCACCATCCATAAAATTTTTCAAAATAATCATAAATCTAAATATAAAACTGAAAACTATAAAACTTCTACAAGAAAACATAGTAGGAAAATCTTTGACCCTTGGGATAGGAAAGATTTCTTAGCAATATAATCAAAAGTCTAGTCCATAAAAAAAATTGGTTAACTGAATTTCATCAAAATTAGAGAATTTCTGCTCTTTGAGAGACCCTGTTAAGAGAATGAAAAGACTAGGAGAAAATATTTCAAATCACACATCCCACAAAGGAGTTATATCTAAAACACATAAAGTTTCAAAATTCACTAAAAGAAAACAAATTAGCAAAAGATTTGGACACTTCACCGAAGAATAGTTATATGGATGGCAAATAAATACATCATGCTCAGCACCATTAGTCATCAGGAAAACACAAATTAAAATCACAATGAGATAGCATTATATACCTATTAGAATGGCTAAAATTACAACGACTGACCATACCAAGAGTTGGCAAAGATGGGGAGCAACTTCTACTCTCACACGTTGCTAATGGGAATGTAAAATGGTGCAAGCACTTTGGAAAACAGTTTGACAGATTCCTAACCTGTCAAACATATACCTTCCATTCAGCTATTCCATTCCTAGGTATTAACGCAAAAGAAATAAAAGTCTATGTCCATATAAAGACTTGTACACAAATATTTATAGCAGCTTTATTTGCAATGGCCAAAACCTGGAAACAACCCAAATGTCCATCAAGAGATGGATGGATAAACACATTGTGGAATATAAATACAACTCATCAATAAAAAAGAATGAAGTATTGCTAACATGCTACAAAATGAATGACTTTCAAAATAATTATGCTGATGAATAGAAGCCAGATAAAAGAAGAACACATACTGTAGGATTCAATTTGTGTAAGTCTAGAAAATGCAAACCAATCTGTAGTAACAGAAAGCAGATCACCAGTTACCTAGGCATGGTGTGGTGGGGAGAGTGGGCGTAAGAGGCAGTAGACGGAGATAACAGAGGAGCACCAGGAAACTTTCTGTGGTGATGAATATGTCCATTATCTTGATTTTGGTGATGGTGATTTTTTTGTAAGCATAATTATGTCAAAAGTTGTAAAATTGTATACTTTTTCAAATGCAGTGGCTTAAATGGCTAAAAAGAAAATTGAATTTTAAAAAGTAAAAAATAATAAAACAAAAAATAAATTGTGTACTTTAAATATGTTCGGCTAACTGAAAGGAAGCTAGTTATAATTCAATAAAATTGTTTTTAAAAATAAGCAGAAAGATTCACAATAATAAGTATTTTTCTCCCAATCTGTTAGATTTTATTATGTGGAAACTTGTAACTATAACAGAAAGATATGATGAACTACTAATAATGAACACTACCGGGTTGAAGAGCAACCAGAGGGTATATTTCATAAATCATGGCTGGAAAGAAAAGGACAGTAAGTTTCCAGCTAAGGATGGGGAGGCAAATGACAGTGTTCGATTGGTCTTGGGATGATACAGTGTGAAATGTATTTCAACCTGTGGAAACAAAGTTCTGGAGAGATGATGGAATGGGATTCAAGAGAAATGGGATCAGGAACCAGATAAGTACAAAATCCATACCCAGTCAACCCAAGTTTTCTTAATGAAATAGCGGAGCTTATCCTCTGACAAGGAACAAAAAAATCAACAGTGAAAAATGGTCTGGAATAACTGAAAAAGGGATTTGTACAGTGAGTTGACCAAAACTAAGAAAGAAGACAGCTACCAACCTTGGCCTGGCTTAGGTGGCAAATCCTAACTGCAGGGTCTGAGCCGCTGCAGGAGGTGTACGCAGAAGGAGCAGATTTGGGTATCAATTCAGTTAGGTCTTTATCAAGTGAGTAGTTCAAGTCAAAAGTGCAAAGGAGTTAAACAGGTTGATAACAGAGTTTAGATAACTAACTTTATCTTGATTACCTACCCCTTGGTAGAGCTTGAGAGAGGCCAGAAAAGAAGTGGCAGCAATGATTCCAGAAACTGAGCTTTCTGTGAACCTATGGAGCAGAGAGAGAACCTTTCCTTTCCTCATAAATCTTAATATTTTCTAGGTTGCCTGTATACCAACCACCTGAAAGGCTTATTAACACAAGTAGAAATAGCATGTAATAGGTATAGTTCCCGGCATGTTAATTGTTTTGATTACAGTATCCCTAAAATTTTCAGTACTGTTTTCATTATACCTTAAGGCCCAATTATTTTAATTAACATAAAACCACAAATAACTTCAATTTATTGTTTCGCTAGAGTAGGGAACCTGCCTGTAACCTTCTGCCCAACTGCATAGAATCAGGAAATTTTCTAGGGTCCTTAGAAGTAATACAATTCAATTCCATTATTGCTATCGCAAGCTTTCTCTGAAGAGGTCCCCTTGTATCAATTCCTCTGGCCTGAAAGGCACATATGTGCTCTTAGTATATATTTTCTCCATTCACTAGACATCTAAGGAAAAATGGGTCTTAGGTCTCTTTCCACCTGATTCCTAAGGTAACGTCCTTTTTCCATTGAGCACTCCTACTGGCACAATGCAAGGTACTTCACATCCCCATGTCATTGTTAATGATCCCAAGCCTGGAGAGGTTGAACAACTTGGCTAATTTTTATTGGAAAGAGCATCCTACTGGGAACCGCATCCAAGCTACTGTGAGGCGAGCACAGGCAATGCACCATTGCTTGAATGCAATAATGGCTCTGCGACTTCACTTCCTAGGACAGGAATGGGGAATCTTTTCGTGTTGGAAGGCCACATTAATTTAACTGTAATCAAATAAGGCTGCATTCAAGAAACTTCAATTAGATATACTTTAAAATATACATTATTTTGTAAAAATCTAACTACTATGTACTTAACTTTAAAAAATAAAAACTATTTGTTAATTTTAAAGTTAACTAACCTTTTAATGGCTTTGTTGTATCTGCTTTTTGTTAGAAAGCATTTGAGTATTTGGTTATAGCATGAAGGTCCAGAGTTTTAGTAGATCCTCTCAATGTGTATCAGTCATTTGTAACCGTAAGGGCTTCTTGATTTGGGTTAGGTAGGAGAATGTGGATTCACAGCAATAAATGCTTGAAAAGCAAAAAAGCATTTCTCAGGCATGTTGCTGAAGGAGTGGGTATTCTGCCGCATTTTTCCTTATTTCATTTGGATCTTATTAGCATCAAGCAACGACTCTAAAATGTCATCTACTGAGAACTCAATCAATTCCATCTTGTAGTTCTTTAGGTACCTTGGTGATATCAACTAGGTGAGGCTGAAATGCTAATTTGAGTGTGATGTCTTGCTTCTCAAAGGCAGTGAACCTTTCGTTGTATTCTCCAATTAACAGGTCTATAACAGCTGGGTATTCTTCAAATGATTCGCATGATTCGCATGTATCATCCTGCTCATCAGTGACCTCTGCTAACTGGGGAAAATGTTCATCCAAAACTTCCTTTTGAAGAACTATTTTGAAAAAAGACAGTTTTTTCCCGAAATGCTGGGATTTTTTGCCATATATCATATACAGACTTAATTTTTACCTTGCAAAGAAATATTCAAGTCATTTTGATTTGACATATCACACAGAAATGCTGCATTCCTACAGAAGACATGTTCTAATAATTCGCATTGCTGATTCTGTTCTTCATAAAATTTACCTATCTGTTCTCACAGAGATGAAATTTTGGCTAACATCTGTCCCTGCGATAGCCAATGCACTTTAGAATGATACAACAAATCCACAATGAATACCATATCATTCAACTTTAGCATGTTACAAAACTGATGATGCTATGTTGCATTTGCACAAATATAGTGAAAAATACTTACAACTTGTTGCAAAGTGCCACTTAAAATAGCTTTAGCACAGAGATTTTGCTGATACAAGATACAATGAAAGAATGAGAGCATCTGGATTTGTTAACACTTTTTTTTATCTGTGCAATAAACCCTTTATGTTTCTCTGTCATGGAGGGTGCACCATCTGTACACACACTCACTAAATTTACCAAATTCAGTCCGACTTGACAAGATTTATCTTGAAGGTTGTTGAAGATATCTATTCCCGGTGTTCTGTTCCCAAGAGTGCCCAAAGCCAGTAACTCTTTGTAGCAAAGAAAATCTTCCGTTATGAAGTATAAAACCATGAAGTATAAAAACCCGTACTGAGTCAGTGGTATCAGTTGATTCATCCAAAGTGATTGAATAATATATATTTTCCTTTTGAGGTATTGCATGAAGTTCTGTTATATTGAAGGCTAATTCATGCTGCCAATCAGTTATGGTTCTCCTTGAAAGAGGCAGTTGTTTGTATTATACTTTGAAACGTTATCGGGGTCTAAGCATCCTACAACTTCAACAATGCATTCTTTCGCAATTTCTACATCACTGAATGGCTTCCCTTTTTTTCCCGAGTACATAAGCTACTTTATCAGTTGCTTCAGTGGCATTATTTCTAGGTCTTATTGCTACTTGAAAGAATTGTCTTTGCTTTTTCTTTTCATCTTTTAACTTCTGCAATACAACCTTTTGCGCCTCTCTGTCTCATTTAAAGTATTTGTGGCCCTTATGAGTGTTATAATGCTGATAAGCATTGAATTTCTTTAATGTTGATATTGCAGTATCACAAAGCAAGCAAATCATCTTATCTTTAGCAGAAACAAGATAATATTATAATTCCCAATCTTCATTAAACATCTGTTTTCTTCCTTCAGCGTTCTCTTGGTCTTCTTTGACACGATGGGCTGTTAAGCAGACAGAATCACAAAAAATACTGTCTAGCTGTGCAACTGTCCACAAATTCCACTTCAAACAGAAACACAGTACACTGTTGTCAAAAGCTGATAACAGACTGGTATACTTGACCCCCATAAACTCTCGCCAACCAGCCTCGTGTGGTAGTGGCATCAGTCAGGCAGGGGAAGTCAGAACTAAATCATGAGGTAGCGGCCGTCAATTTAGCCCTTATGGTTTACTAACATTTTAATTGTGCTGGTTAATCTGGGAGGATTATTTCATTGAAACTTATTTTATTCTTTGATATCTTAAATACATTCATTTTAAAAATAAAATAAAAATATAAAAGATGAACAAAAATGTATTAATAAAAATAAAAGAATTTGTTCTGTAAAATTTGGATTCAGTCAAAAGGCCGAACTTAAGGACTTAGAAGGCCACAGGTTCCCCACCCCTGTCCTAGGAGTATGCTGAGAAAGACAACCCTCTCCAAGTCAGACAACACCAGCCAGCCCAAAAGAGTTGATTTAAAAACTATGAAAGAGGTATGCTTAAAATTTTTTAAATGTGATTCAATTTTAGAAACAAAGGAGGAGTAACAATTACAGACCTATTGCTATTCTCAATCACTTTCACTTCATTTATATTAGCAGGGCTTCACGGATAGCAAAATATGAAAAGACATGGAAGACACACGTTCTCATCACCATGACCAAGTGATCTCACTCCTGACCAGGACGTCACTCATAACACGGGGCCTTAGAATGTTTTTGTTGGGTGAGACTCATATATAGGTCCCTATGCAGGTTAGGCTGACAAGTATTTTGGGGGAATCAACATAGTGGTGGCAACTTGGGGCAGAGGGAGAAGTCAACCAACTGCAATCAGGCCCAACAGAGCCAACCTTGCCAGAGGTGGGGAGTAGACAGCCCGTCAGAATCGCCCCAGGAGGGCCTTTATATTCCTGCCCACATTGGATCAATGGATGTGGGCTGCCCTGGGAAGGGCATGCCCTCAGGCAAGGAGGTTCCCAGCAGCGGAGGCAATCCCCCATGAAGCTGACAGCTGGCGGCTATCTGCAATCCCATCGACCTGGATCCTTGGAGGGGATGCTGGGCAGTGCATTTCAATGAACACCACAGCCTTTTAAACAAGCAAAAAAGAGACATGACTCCCCATGGAGACATACCTAGTCAACAACAGAGGATCACAATCCATCTCTCCGCAGACTAATTAATCTAAACTGTGCTATGAGGCCAACGCTTTATAAAGGGAAACTCCAATGTTTAGCAAGGAGATTTTGCCAAAGAAAGGCTGTAAACCCTGAAGGATAGAAAGAGAAATTAAAATGTTAGAAATCCTAAATCCACACCTTAGTTATTCTGAAAGAAACGATCTACCAAACATGGTACAAAATATACAGAAAGCAGTTGAAAAATATTAAAAATGATGAAATCCACAAGCATAAAAATAGTCTAAAGGGTTTATTTCTTTCTAATTTTAAAATGATAACCTCTCTTATAATAGCCTTAGGATGCTGTTACAATTGAAATGTTAGCAGAAAATAATAAACCACATTTGGAGAGGGAAAATACCTGAAACTAAAGCAGCTGCAATAACAAATTGCCACAAGGAAATAGTGTGTTCTAATTTTTAATTTTGCTTTTCAAGAACAGAGGAATCCAATAATAATAATAAAAGGTGAAAAGCCTGGACCATAAAAACAAGTATTCACTGTATATTTCTGAGGCCTGCAGAGGCAGTTCCCATGCGTCAATTTATTACAGAAAGAGTGAATTTAAGGTTTTTAAGTGGCCTTTGGTCCCTAAAGCGTAACTGGATATGATGTAGCAAACAGAGGCTTTACCAAAAGCCAGCTACCATGAGTCAGAGAATGGGGAGAGAATGGAAGGAAAGAGGCAGAGAGAGGCTGTATGGTTGTTTTGTTGTTTTCTTTTAAACGCATCATGGCTTTCATAAGACTTGCAGTCTCAGAAATATTATTAAAACTATTTCTATCTTTTCAAAAGAGCTCACCTCTAATACAGCCTCGGAAGTCAAATTGTCTCCAATAGTTACCAGCCACGTGATCTTCACACGGCACTTAATTTCTCTGTGCCGAGGTTCCCTCATCTGAAAAACGGAGATTATAGTACCCACAACACAGATGCAAGACAAAAGAAAAAACTCTTTGTCAAAGTGCCTGGCACAAGGTTTTACATCTTTAACTATTATCTCCATTGTTGCCATTATCATCATTATTAGCATTATCGATCTAAATGACATACAGGTTGATGATACCTAGACAGGTTTACGAAGACATTTTTCGGAAGCTAGCTAAATAAATAAATAAATGCAAAAACATAAAGCAGCAACAACCCAAAAACTCACAATTAAATAGTGCCTCTGAAATGCTTAAGATAGGAACAAGGCACTTTTCTTCAGAGTTCAGCAGAAACAGCAGTGAATCTTGAGGGGGGTGTTAACATTCGGTGCGAACACTAAGGAAGCGCACACAGCACCGTCTGTTTTCTGTAGTACAGCCTCTCTCACTCTACTAGTTCGTGGAGTGGGCCCAGGTTCCGGTCACCCTCCCGCCTCACACGGCAGCTCCCCTGAGAAGCAGCACAGAGGACATCACAAACATGGCAAACAAAACCGGGGTTCACACACCCCTTCAACGACAGCTCACAGCAACATACCTGGCAGAGATGCGCCAGGGGCGATGCACTGGGGCAATGCGAGGATGTGTGGGTGATGTGCCTTTCAGCACTTTCAGGGTGTTTGGCTACTGCCTGGGTAAGGTTAAAAATGACTGTGGCTCAAAGGAAAGGAAAAAAAAGTCTTTTCTCCCAGACAGACTTTGGTGCAAATAAACAACTGTATTCATCAGGCAGGCAGTTTTTTACTTTAATTCTATTCCATGATTCTGCTAAGTCTTAAAGACAAAAAGTGAATTTGAAGATTTATAAAACAGTAGTACTGATCTGTAATAAAATCTGAAAACCTGAAGTCCAGGCAGATAGTATTTTTTAAATAATAAAGCAAATGTATGCCAAATATATGTCTGATATAGAGAAGCTGCAACTTCATTGCTGTTTCAAAATGTAAGATTCTTCTTTTTTTTTTTTTTTGAGATAGGGTCTTGCTCTATCACCCAGGCTAGAGTGCAATGGCCCAATCACAGCTAATTACAACTTTGAACTCCTGGGCTCAGGTGATCCTCCCACCTTAGCCTCCCAGGCAGCTGGCACCACAGGTTTGTGCCACCATACTCAGCTAAATTTTTAAATTTTATATAGAGACAGGGTCTCACTATGTAGTCCAGGCTGGTCTCAAACTCCTGGTCAAAATGTAAGACTCTTAATTCTTGGCCATGAGCACGCCCACCATGTCAAGACAGGCATGACAGTTAGAAAAATCATATTATGGAAACAGTTTTTTATAAGGAAAACTGCCACCTGGAAACTTTCATCTCACTGCATGGTTTTGAAAACTATATAAATACAAATATTAAAAATAATAACAAAGAAAAGTCTAGGACCATATTCAGAGAAATGTCTATCTTCAAGTACTCTGGGAAAGTTTTTATAATCCATACGGGGTCTAGCATATTATTTATTTTTTGAAATACCTGCTGGTGCCCAGTGAGGACGTGAAAACCACTGTCAACACCAACAGGACTGCGTTCCAGAGCTACGTATCATTCCATTAGATGCAATAAAGACAAACCAACCGTAACTGCTGCTCTTTGGTTGTATTACTCTTTCCTCACATTCTCCCTGATTTTATTGCTTTAATTTCCCTTCCCTCCCTTCCTCCTTCATTTTTCATATTTATACATTTATTTGATATTTTCTACTTACAAGACACATTTCATACATTACCTTGTTTTAGTATCATGTAAAACAACTATCATCTCAACTTTTAGAAGCTAGAAAACTGAGGCCTGAAACACTAAATGACCAGTTCAAGACTTCAAAGTAAGAGGATGAAAGAGAACTTAATTTTAATTTTTCCGATTCCACACTACGTTTCCCAATGGTCGTAAGATTCTGTTGTCGATCATTCTTCTTCCTTTCACCTTCTCTTCTTCCCTTAACGCGGTGCTCCGTCATGCTGACTAGTATTTGCATTGCCTCCCTTGCTATGTTTCACTCCTTTCTTCTCCCCGTCCCCTTGCTTAGTCCCCCTAGACATCCCCTTCACACCTGGCTAATTCCTACTTACCCTCTAGGTGTCAGCTTGGATGTCCTCTACCAGGGTCTTCCTGGAGCATGAGCCCAGTCCTGGAGGAGGTGCCTCTCCCATGTGCTTGCAGAACATCTTACGTCTCCCTAGAAGAGGATTTAATGTCCATGCTCCTTGAAGACAGGGATTATGTCCCGCTTCTTCAATACTGTGATGCCTGCAACCTAGTGGAAATCTAGTTTCTAACCCTCAAACAGCAAATCATTGGGCTATGGAAATGAATAGGAAGACATAAATAAGGAGGGCTCTAGAAAAATTCTCTGCATAGTTTGACAATGGAAAAATTCAGATGAGCCTGAATCTTTCTGCAAAGCTACTAGAGACAGAACACTATCTCCTTAAAATACCAGGATCCCTTCTGTCCTCTAAAACGGCCTGATAACACAATCCATCTCCCTGTAATTCAGTGTTAAATAGATTATAATACTGTTAAAAATATCACAATTCCTTTCTTTTATCACGAAAGTAAAGAAAAACTGGCTATGATAGGATTTTCACATCAGCAATATTTATTTGAAACCTGTTTCACTATTACATTATACCATTTTAATATCAAATATATCAAACCTAGAGACAGGAATAGAAAATAGCAACCACCCACACATCCATTATTCAGTTTTATCAAATCATACCATTTTGTCATATTTAACTTCATTTCTTTTTTTTTTTTGGAGACAGAGTCTCACTGTGTTGCCCGAACTAGAGTGCGTGACATCAGCCTAGCTCACAGCAACCTCAAACTCCTGGGCTCAAGCAATCCTTCTGCCTCAGCCTCCCGAGTAGCTGGGACTACAGACATGTACCACCATGCCTGGGTAATTTTTTCTATATAGGTTTTTAATTGTCCAAATAATTTCTTTCTAATTTTAGTAGAGATGGGGTCTCGCTCTTGCTCAGGCTGGTCTCGAACTCCTGACCTTGAGCGATCCACCCACCTTGGCCTCCCGGAGTGCTAGGATTACAGGCGTGAGCCACCATGCCCAGCCTAACTTCATTTTTAAAAAATAAAACATTATGAACAAATTTGAAGTGTGGTTTCTACTCCTCCCTAGTACCATTCCCCACCTCCTAGAAAAAGACACTATTCTGAAGTTGATTTGCTCCTTTTGAAAATGTATGTATACAAAGAATATACAGGACTATTTAGTGGATTCTTAAATATTACATGAAAGTATGCATTTGACAATATGGCAGTCAAGATATTATAACAAACCTTGCTAAAAACAGAGCAGCAGAGGCTTAATAGATTACAAGAATCCCTTTAAATACATGTTTGACATTACACATGAATAGGGAAAATTGCAGGTATGAAAAAACGGGTGTATCAAGGGTAATGAGTGAGTACTAACATCACAGCTGGGCGACTGGGACCTGCAACTCCCACGTAAAGCCAGAACTTTACCACACCCTATTTCTCTACATCTTTGTCAACACTTACAAAGGTTACGTTTTTAAAATCATATCCCGTATGAAAAAGCTCCTGGTGGTTTTCATTTGTTTTTCCCTGATTACTAATAAAGGGAAGCATCTTTTCATATATTTATTAGTATTCTTAATACATCATTTGTCACCTTCATGTTCACCCATTTCTCTCTTAGGTTGCTTTTTGTTTAGTTGGAGGAGATCTTTTTAAATGTTGCATGCATATTTGCTATACCGCTACAGTCCTGTTAGAACGGCTACAATTAAAACGACTAACCATATCGAGTGTTACTGAAGATACAGAGCAACTGGAATTCTCATACACTACCGGTGGGAATCAAAAATGGTACAACCACTTCAGAACCCAGTTTAGTAGTTTCTTAGAAAGTTAAACATACACCTATCATTTGATATAATCATTCCATTCCTAGGTATTTACCCAAGAGAAATCAAAGCTTATGACCACAGAAAGACTCACACATGAATTTTCACAGAAGCTTTACTTGTAACAGCAAAAACCTGGAAACTATTCAAGCGTTTATCAATGAGTGCATGGATAAACAAACTGTGAAATGGAATACTGCCTGGCAATAAAAAGGAATAAACTACTAATATACACTATGACGTGGATGAATCTCAAAATAATTACGCCAAGTAAAATAAGCCAGACAAAAAAGGGCATACATTATGTGATTCCACTTACGAAAATCTGAAAAATGGAAACTAATAGTGACAGCAGATCATGGGTTAAGGGGTAAGATGTGGGGAAGGGGAGGAAGGAGGGATTACCAATAAGTAGGAGGAAACTTTTGGGGATAATGGATATGTTCATTATCTTGAGGCAGGTGTTGGGTTCATGGTTTACATATGTCAAAATTTATAAGATTGTGCAAATATGTTCAGTTCATTGCATGTTAAATTATTATACAGTTTAGAGAAGCATAGCTTATTTTATGTCAATTACAACTCAATAAAGCAGTTTTTTTTTTTTAAAATTCACAAGAATAAGAGAATGAAGGAGAATCCTAATCATGATAGGTTTCTGTCTTTTCAGCATTTCTTAAATCTAATGTTTTCTTTACATTTTGCTAAAAACAAACAAAATACCATCTCCACTAAGTTAGAAATAGTTAGAAAGGGAAAGGTAGCATTACCGACAAGAAATTTCTTTGGAGAAATAATTGAGACTAAGTGTCTAGTCCAGATCCTAACAATGTTGTTCCTCCTATAGGAAATACACTGTTACTATTTTAACTGATGATGGCAGTAATCAGTATGTCAATATCTAAAATTTTCCACTGGGTTCATTCTTACGGTTCAGAACCTTGCCTCACTGATCAAGTCTGATCTAATGATGATATAATACCACCATACTAATCAGCCTTTATACTTTCTCTCCATTGATGACACTGATCTTGATGCATTACTATTCTTACCAAAGGTTGTAATTGTTTTTCTTTCTTTGCCTAATTCCATTTTCATACCCTCCTGTTCCTCAAAAGGAATGAGGAGGAAATCCATAAGTTCTACCCCACTAAAAGCTGGAAACATTAAATTACAACTTACATCAAAAAATCTACACACAACCAGTCTTAATTATTTGGAAGATGGTAATCGTTAAGCCTCCAAAGACAAAGGTACAGATTGAATATCTCTAATCTGAGAATCCAAAATGTTCCAAAATCTGAAACTTTTAAAATGCCAAGCTGACACCAAAAGTGAAAAATTCCACACCTGACCTCATATGAGGGGTGCAACCAAAACACAGTCAAAACTTTGTTTCATGCACAAAATTATTTAAAATATTATATAAAATTACCTTCAGGCTATGTGTATAAGGTGTCAATGAAACATAAATGAAACTGTGTTTAGACTTGGTTCCCATCCCCAAGATATATTATATATATATGCAAATATTCCAAAATATGAAAAATCCAAAATCCAAAACACTTCTGGTCCCAAGTATTTCAGACAAGGGATACCCAACTTGTGTCTGAGTACCTACCATCTCCGAAAAGATGTCTCACAAGCCTGGTAAGCGTTTGCTTAAGGTCAAACTCTACAAGCTTCATGGCCTCCATGGTGTGTGTCTCTTGCTTATGGGCAGAGCGAGAACTTTGTTCAAAGAGCTGCAGGCTTTCTCCATCCTTTATACCAGCAAATAACTGTAAACCAAAAGGAATAACATAAATAAATAAAATAGTATTCTGGTACATTTCTATGAAGTAAATTAAAAATTATGCTAAGATTTTGTGATTCTAAGTTATAATGTGGGAATAAGACTCATTATGTCTTATAGTCAATAAACATAATGAAATTAACATTCGCTTAATACCAACTGTGAACAAAGTGCTATGCTACATAGTATGGAGGGTCTTTAGGGAATGAAAAGACGTGTTTGTGATCTTTGCTGATCTGTTTTTCATTTACATGAACTTATACTCATTTCCTAACAGGAGACATTATCCTCAATTCTAGCAGAAACACTAGTGAATCAGGTTTTCATACTCTAAAATTATATCCCTGACCATCCTGCAGTATCCCTATAGTGCGACCTGAGACTAGTAAAGAAAGTATCACCTAGGGAATTAAATCCTGTGAAGCCCATGAAGGCAGGAAACATACTGGAATTTGCTAACCCTGTATCTCCAAAGCCCAGAACAGAGCCTGAAACATATTTCCGCAACTTACTACCTATGTAAACTTAGGCAAATGATATGGTGGCTAAGCCTCAGGGAATGATCTGAAAAATGGGAATAATAATAGTAAATTAGTAGACTTTATTACAAATAAAATGCATGAAAAATACAGAGTATCTGGAATATTTCCATGGCTAAATAACTTTTCCTTATCATCACTATTACAGCTGTTATTAGTCATAAGTTGCTTTACCACGGAAATAAAGTAGCCTCATTATTAGCAACATAGCAAATCTTTACTTGTTAGAAGATTAGCTCAAGATGGATAATTAAGCAAATGAATCTATCATTTTTCCTGCATGAAATCCAGTGAAGTTGAAAATAAAAAATGTTTCACAAGAATGGGTCAACTGCCAGTTCTAGTAATGATGGTTTGGATAATTAGAAACAAACCTCCTGATAAATAATACTAAAAAATAAAAAAATTCTTAAAAGCACCGAAGAAAGGAAATGACAGAAAGGAATTACTAAATAAAACTCTACAAGAAGCACGAAGCCAGAAAAAAAAAAAAAAAAAAAAAAAAAAAAAAAAAAAAAAAAAAAAAAAAAAAAAAAAAAAAAAAAAAAAAAAAAAAAAAAAAAAAAAAAAAAAAAAAAAAAAAAAAAAAAAAAAAAAAAAAAAAAAAAAAAAAAAAAA
>RJWJ010018713.1:0-31228 GCA_004363605.1 Indri indri
GGAACATGAATTATAAAGGACAGGAACAAAGCAGGAGTCACACAATGTACATACTACTTGATTTACTAATATACTAATTCAACTCCTAGAGACTTATTCTGGAAAAATAAGTTATTGGAAGCAATATAAATATATGAAGACATTTATTATAGTATTATTTGTAATATAAAAATTTTTGAAACAATCTAATGTGCAACCATAGGGAAATAGTTGAAAAAAATCATGGTAGAGTAGAATGAGATATCTTGTACCAACTTTTAAAAAATTAACTACAAAGATTGTAGTGTTTGGAAAAATGTTAAATGAAAATAGCAAGATACAAATAATTTGCACTATATGATCATAACCAAATCTTTAAGAATTACAAAGGGACATATGTCTTCGAAACAGGGTAAAGAGGGGAAGGTCTAGTTGTCCTTCAATATCTCTTCAAATTTTTTTTTTTTTTGCTTGTTTGTTTATGTTTTTAAAGATAGGGTCTCACTTTGTCATCCAGGCTGGAGTGCAGTGGTATAGTGATAGCTCACTGAAACTTCCAACTCCTGGGCTCAAGCGATTCTCCCACCTCAGCCTCTTGAGTAAGTGGGACTACAAGGATGTGCCACCACACCTGGCTAATTTTTTTAAATTTGTTGTAGAGTTGGGGGTCTTGCTACATTGCCCAGCGTGGTCTTGAACTCCTGGCCTCAAGGAATCCTCCCACCTTGGCCACCCTAAGTGCTGGGATCACAGGTGTAAGCCACCACACCTGACCCAATTTTTTTTTTTTGAGACAGAGTCTTGCTGTGTTGCCCCGAGTAGAGTACAGTGGCATCATCGTAGCTCACTGCAACCTCAAACGCCTGGGCTCAAGCGATCCTCTTGCCTCAGCCTCCCTAGTAGCTGGGACTACAGGTGCATGCCACTGCACCTGGCCCCAGATTATTTTTTAAAGAGGTATTTTAGGCCGGGCATGGTGGCTCACGCCTGTAATCCTAGCACTCTGGGAGGCCAAGGTAGGAGGATCGTCTGAGCTCAGGAGTTCGAGACCAGCCTGAGCAAGAGCGAGACCCCGTCTCTACTAAAAATAGAAAGAAGTTGGCTGGACAACTAAAAATATATAGAAAAAATTAGCTGGGCATGGTGGCACATGCCTGTAGTCTCAGCTACTCAGGAGGCTGAGGCAGAAGGATTGCTTGAGCCCTGGAGTTTGAGGTTGCTGTGAGCTAGGCTGACACTATGGCACTCTAGCCCGGGCAACAGAGTGAGACTCTGTCTCAAAAAAAAACAGAGGTATTTTAACTGATCACATAGTGTTTCTAAGAAAACTTCTGCCCAAGTATAGAGTAAATTTCTATAGCACCAATCGTAAAAGCTGCTTTCTAACTTAGATAAACTAAAAATTAGAACAGAGATTACAGAGTTTCCAAAAGTAACCAAGGAAGCAAAAAGAGGATTCTCAGGACTTCTACCCTACCCAAGTCACGTGTGGCCAACACTATGAGTTTCTTAAGATTAATGTTACTTGGTAGAGTCTGATGATTCCATAACTAAGCAGCCTTCCCACACTGTGAACCTTCCAAAGCCCTGTATGTAGTAAAAGAACAATTAAAGAATCAGGCCATGAATGCTGGAAAGGAACAAAGGATACGAGAATCAAAACCAACCTTTTCTCTGTCTTCCTAGAAGTTCATCCACTGTGAGATAGGGGGGCGGGTCTTCCACTTCTGGAGAAGACAGCTTCTCTTGAGGAGCTGAGGCACTTCTTAAAAAATGTTGAAAAGTCGGTCCAGTGGCCAGTCTGGAGCTGAAATCCTTCTGAACTCCATCCTCCTGCCTCTCTGGACTGGGACATGTAGTGCTGGGGAGACTGCTGTGTGCCCTGCAGGTCCTGAGCAACAGCCAGGACACAGAGGCCAACGGCCCCCACCTCAGAGACCTCGGCACTCGGAGGACACATTGTAAAGGATGCATGGCACTAAACAGTCCAACCTCTGCAAAAGAAGACAGACGTCACCAGCATTTATTGAACACTATGTACACGGTACTGGTCTGAGTGCTTCAAGTGTATTCATTCATTTACTCCTCATAAAAGCCCATAAAGAAGCCACTCTTAATAATATTGTCTCTATTTTACAGATGAAAAACCTGAGGCAATTTACCCAAGACCACACAAAGGAGTGCCAGAGATGAGATGCAAATCCAGGCAGTCTGTCTTCAAAACAAAGGAGTAGCAGAGACAAGATGGAAAGTCCCTTAACAAAATAACAAAATAGCACCTTGTGCCAGGAACAGTTCCCAGGGCTTTAAGTGTGTTAACTCATCAAATCTTCACAGCAATCCTAGACAACAGAAATATTACAATTCTTATTCTGAGATGAGGAAATAGACATAGAGAGGCTGAGAAACTTACCTAAACTCCTACGGCCAGTAAGCAGTAGGGGCAGGACTCAAAGTTCTGTATGACTACAAAGCTTGTGCCTACAGGCACCTTGCAACACTGCCACCTAACACTGTGAAAACCACTCACCGTCTGGGGGTATCTTCCTTCCACTTCCTTCAAAAGGAAAGCATCTAACATGGGGCACTGTATGCCTCATCAGTGACTCCTTCTACCCTTCGGAAGTCTCAAACTATTGCCTTTCAACTTCCCACCCAGACCCTCTCACACTTGGTTGTGGAAAATAGCACAACCTTTATGGATGACAATTTGTCAATTTCCATCAAAATCACAAACACACAAACCCTTCGATCAAACATTTCCATTCCTAGGCATTTATCCTACAGATATACACATACAAAATGACACGTGTAAGGATATTCAATGCAGCAGTATTTCTAACAGCAAATGAATGAGAAAGATCTCAATGTCATCAATAGGAGACTAGTTAAATAAATCCTGACACATCCATACAATGGAATAAGGTGCAACTGTTAGAAAACAAGACTGACAAAAGAGAGGAAACAAAGTGCTCAGTACTATCTATAGCATGCTATTCTTGAATCTGTGGGGAAAGAGGGCAGGAATATTGAGGTACATATTTGCAAGCGCCATATCTAGAGTGCAATATCTCTAGAATGCACAAGAAACAATAGTTGCCTCTCAGGAAGAGACTTAGGTGACTGAAGTACAGTAGCTGAAGCCACACTTTTCACCATGTATTTTTAATGGACCCCATGTCTATGGCCTGACTGCCTCATTCCAGCCATGCCAGACATACTTGTGTTAATCTTCACTATCTTCTAGGCTTTTACACTTGCTGTTCTCTCCGGCTGGTATAACTTCCCTCTAGTGGTGTGTACAACTCCTATGCTATTTTCAGCTCTCTGCTTCCTCCAGGAAGTCTGCCCTAGTCACCATACCCAAAGTCCAGGTGGGGTTCTCCTCGGGGTTCTCAAAGCTCTCTTCTAACTCTCCATCATAAGACTCGTCATACTTTGCTGTTATTGTAATTACTACTTACACTTCCACCATCTCTTGTAAGCTGGGAGGTTCCCGAAAGCCTTTCTATGCCTTAAGCATCTCCGATTCTAACAAATGGCTCCTGGCAGATGCTATACATGTATGATGAGTAGATGTGGCCCGTTAGTAGATCCAACCTGATCACCTGCTGTATCTGCCGGCCCTTAGGCAAGAGCAATACTAGCCTACTTTCAAGCATCAGAGAACAGTAGACTTTCAGTGTGAGCTTTAAAATCACCCATTTCTACCCTTTAATTACAGTGTGTTGTTTGGCAAGACAAATTCCTGTCTCTGAGCCATCAATTCCACATCTGTAAAATAAGGATAAAAGTAGCACCTATACTCCCAGAGTTGTTATGAGAATTAAATAAGATATTAAACACCCAACTTGGGATACAGTAAGTCTTCAGTAACCATACATTCACAGCAAACACCTGCTTTCATGGGGAGTATTAGAGAATCCTGGTAAGAGCATGGACCTTAGAGTCAGAATCTAACCCCACTGCTGCCTAGCGAGGTACACCTTGGGCGTGTGTCAGACTGTGGGAGCCTCCATGTCTTCACGGGCAGTCTCCATGAGTCTACCGTGAGATCAACTGTGATAGCACAAGTAAAATGCTTTGCATAGCACAGTGTAGGAGCCTCTGTGGGGGCTCGAAATTAATCTTGGGAGTCGGTAATGGAACGATGGAACAACAGCCCGACATTCCAAACACGGGATGGTTACAATGTGTTGGGCGAGGTGCAAAGCGCTTCCCATGGGTTACTGCATTTAATCCTCACAGCAGCTCTGTGAGGTAGTTTCTACTATCATCCCCCGCCTCACAGGTGACGAAGCCAAGGCTCGGAGGAATGGGGGTGATTTGCCCAAGGTCACACGGGACTAGGCAGCGGGGCTAGGGTTCGAACCCCGACTCCAGGCCCCGCGCCGTAACCACCGTCTCACCCTCCCCTTGAGCACCGCGCATTTCCAGGGCCCCGCGGCCCCTCCTGCCCCAGACGCCAACCGGGCGCGCGGCTCACCTCCCGCAGCCGACCCTCTGCCAGCAGATCGGGATCCTCCCAGCAGACCACCACTACCGGCGTATACACGCGACTTCCGTTCCGCTGCGACTTCAGTCCGGGCACTCTAACGGAAGTGCATCCTCTTTACAGTCCGGGTGGACCCAGGCTCCTGACTTCCAAAAACGTCCGTGGCTGAGATGAACCATATGGTAGCCACTAGCCACTGGCGGATGTCGGAATAGAGCGTTTCTAAGATAGCGAGTGCAAATTAAATATGTTCTAAATGTAAAATACACACCGGGGCTGGGCACGGTGGCTCACGCCTTGTAATCCCAGCACTTTGGGAGGCCGAGACGGAAGGATCGCTTGAGCCCAAGAGTTCGGGGCTTTAGTGAGCTATGGTCTCGCCACTGCATTCCAGCCTGAGCAACACAGCAAGACCCTCTCTCTAAAAAAATTTTTTTAATTAAAAAAAAAAAATACTTCCATTGGCTATATGGGGAAAAACTACAAAAAGAATGAGAGATTAAAAAAATACACACGGAATGTTGCAGAAAATGTAAAATAGTTCATCAATAATTTTTATATAGATTATGTGTTGAAGTAATAGTTGGGATATATTGGGTTAAATCAATGTATTATTTGAATTTATTTCTTTTTTAATTTGTGGTTACAATGGTAGAAGTATTTCAATTAATTTCACCTGTTTTGTTTTGTTTTTTTTTTTTTTTTGGAGACAGAGTCTCGTTCTGTTGCCCTGGCTAGAGTGCCGTGGCATCAGCCTAGCTCACAGCAACCTCAAACTCCTGGGCTTAAGCGATCCTCCTGCCTCAGCCTCCAGAGTAGCTGGGACTACAGGCATGCGCCACCATGCCCAGCTAATTTTTCCTATATATTTTTAGTTATCCAGCTAATTTTTTTCTAATTTTTATTAGAGACGGGGTCTCGCTCTTGCTCAGGCTGGTCTCGAACACCTGACCTCGAGCGATCCTCCCGCCTTGGCCTCCCAGAGTGCTAGGATTACAGGCGTGAGCCACCGCGCCCGGCCTTCACCTGTTTCTTTTTACTTTTTTGACATGGCTACTAGGATATTTTAAATCCACGTATGAGGTTCTCACTCTATTTCAGACCTAGTCTATAGGTTAGTGACTTCCAGATTCACCTCTCCAGCAGGACCCTCCTTGGAGTTCCAGAGCCATAGCACAGCTGCCCACTGGGCACCTCCCCTTGGGTGTCTGATGACCACCTCTAAACTAACTTGCACAGAACTCTTCATTTCCACACACACGTCCTCTCCAAAAACCTGTCCCTGCCATTCTGGCCCATCTCAGTAAATGACCCAACCATCCTTCCAGTTGCTCTAGGAGGAATTGAAGAGTCATTTTTGTTTCCTCTCCCTCAAACTCCACATTCTATCTGTCAGCAAGTCCTGTCAGCTCTAACTACAAAATGTCTCAAATCTGATCACTTCTCATTCTGGGCTGCTGCAACTCTATCCCAGGCCATCACAATAGCCTGCTAACTGGTCTCCTTGCTTCTGCCCTTGCCCTGTCTCCTGCTTATTATCTTTCTGGAATGCTCTTTTCCCAGATTGTTTCATGGCCGGCCCCTTTAGGTCCTTTAGGTCTCGGCTTAAATATCAGCCCTTCAGAGAGGCCCTCTCTGACCACTCCATATAAACTACTCCCATTACTTATCACATCATTTTCTTCACAATATTTATCACTAACCAAAAAGTTGGCATTATTCATTTACTTCCCATCACCTATTCCCCAGACTGTCAGCTCCCTGAGCACAAGGATGCACTGTGCCTTGGTCACTGCTATATCCCCACAATCTACACAGGGTCTGACTCACCAAAGGGCTTAACAAATACTTGTTGAATGAATAGATGATTATTTTATGTCTTCATTTGGGTTCCCCAGAAGCAGACCCTGAGATAAGGATTTGAGCGCAGGTAGTTAATTTGGAAAGTGATCTCAGGAAACACTAGTAGGGTAGTGGGGAAGGGAGACAGAGAAGGAAAGACAGCCAATGAATAGTGTTACCAAGCAAATTTCTTGCAGGCATCTGGGTCTTAATCCTTCTGGGGAACTCTGGGAAATAGTGTAAACATTGTGATGGTTAATTTTATATGTCAACTTGACTGGGCCACAGGATACCCAGATATCTGGTTAAACATTATTTCTGAATGTGTCTGTGAGGGTATTTCTGGAGAAAAAGATTAACATTTGAATTGGTGGACTGAATAAAGCAGATTGCCCTCCTCATGAGAGTGGACATCATCGAACCCCTTGAGGGTCAAATAAAACAAAAAGGCAGAGGAAGGTTGAATTCTCTCTGCTGACTGCTTAAGCTGAGACATCAGTCTTCCCCTACCTTTGGACTGAGACTTATACCACTGGCATTCCTGGTTCTCAGTCCTTTTCAATTCAAACTGGAATTCACACCACCAACTTTCCTGGGTGTCCAGCTTGCAGATGGCAAATCACGGGACTTCCCAGCCTCCATAATTGCATGAGCCAATTCCTTACAGTAAATCTCATGCTAGATACAGATATATAGATATAGATGTTGCTATAGTCTGAATGTTTGCACCCCCCCCCAGTCATATATTGAAACTCTAACCCCCAAGGTGATGGTATTAGGAGGTAAGGCCTTTGGAAAGCATCTTAGGTCATGAGGGTAGAGCCCTCAAGGATGGGATTAGTGCCCTTGTAAAAGAGCCCCCCCCTTCTACTATGTAAGCACATAGTGAGAAGGCACCATCCATGAACCAGAAAGTGGGCCCTCACCAGACACTGAATCTGCTGGCCCCATGATCTTGGACTTCCCAGCCTCCAGAACTGTAAGAAATAAATTTTTGTTGTTTATAAGCCACTCAGTTTATGATATTTTTGTTATAGCATCCTGAACAGACTACGAGATAATAGATACAGATATATAGATATAGACATACATATATAGATATATAGACATAATCTCATGTTGGTTCTGTTTCTCTGCAGAACCCTAACTAATACAAACACATACATCAAAATTATTTCACCCAATGGGAGAGGGAGCTGGGATAGTTATACACCAACATATGTCGTATGTCAAAGAATGCTCGTAGGTGTGTTAATTCCTCAGCGCCTCTGCTCTCTGCCTGTGTGGAGAGGGCTGTGGTTTGGGAGAAAACCCTCCGGCAATAAGATGCAGATATTGGCCCCAGCACTATGAACTAATAAGGCACTGGGGCCCCTGACAGCACTCGCTACAACCTTGACCTCCTTACTCCTCATTAAAACCCGGTATGGTTATTATTGGCCCATTTTACAGGTGAGAAAACTGAGAATACAAAAGTCAGTCACATGCTGAAGCTCACACAACAAATACATGCCAGAACTAGGATCCCTCCACAGGCCAGTCTGATCCCAAAGCCCTATTCTTACCACTGACTGACTAATTGGAAGTCCCACTGGCTGGGTTCCCATTGCTCTGCTGCTTAACAGTTGGGTGACCTTGGCCAAGTCAGTCACTGCTGACTCCCAGTTTCTTTGCCTATAAAGTGACTGCTGGGTGGAGAACACACTGCAATGGGGGTGGCAAGCGGGGTGCGGAGACAAATCACAAGCACATTTAGAAGACTGTGGCAGTTGTCCAGAAAGAGATAGTGGAGTCCTGGACCAGGGTGGTGTCACGGGCAGTGAAAGTGATGAAAACAAGCCCCCGATGTTTCATCCTACCTTGGGATCTTTCACCTGGATGCTCTGCTTGGGGTGCTATTCTCCCTTCATCTAACTAATTGTTACTGCGCAAATTGTTCACTCCCCTTCCACACCCACTGTGGGTAGAGTATATTTTCCTTACCTCAGGATGTCAGGCTCAGCCACATGACTTGTTTTGCCAATGGAAGGAGAGTGGAGGTGATGACGTCATTATGCCCATGCGATTTACTTTTCTTTGCACTCCAGCAACCTGCCACGAATAGAGCATCCCCTGGGAGCTGCTGCCCCTTCATCTTGGGCTCCAGAAGGAACACAGAAGACACCCAAGCCCAACCCACAGCCTGGAGCAAAACTACTCAGCCAGGCCCAGCTTATATTAATAATAGTCAAACCGCGGTCAACATGTAGCCCATGAGCATGAAAGTAAATGCTTGTTGCTGTAGCCACTAAGGTTGGAGCTGGTTTCTTCCAAACATTGTTGCAGGAATAACTGATGAAAGCATGCTTCTTCAAATGATCATCTGCTTCAGTGTCTCCTGAGAGGAACCTCCTCTAACCCCCAAGACCAGGCCAGGTCCAACTGGCCTCTCTACTCTCTCCGTGTGTCTGCTGATCTGAATGACACATCTGATTGTGGGAGCTTCTGAAGGGTTTCTTTCCCCTGAGGATGGGGACCTGTCAGTCTTGCTCTCAGCTGCATCACCTCCTGGCCCCAAGAACTGGCACAGAGTAGGTATATACGGCATGCTTCTTAGATGAGTGGACTCACAGATGGTTGGGTAGACAGGAGGATGGGTGAGCAAGGCTGGTGGATGGGCGAGCAAGGCTCTGTTCACCTGTATCTCCCCAGGTTTCTAGTACCTGGTTCACAAAACTGGCTATTATGGGAACTCATGTGTGGACTCAGTTAGAACTGCTTAGTCCAATACAATAGCCATGAGCTATGCATCTAGTGTGAATGAGAAACTGAATTTTATTTAACTTTAATTAATTTAAATTTAAAATCTGATACACAAGTCAGGCTTTGGAAGACTTTAGAACATTTAGAACAGTATGGGTATGTGAATCTACTTTTTTCAACTGTAAATGTTATAAAATCTAAATATAAACCAAGCATTCCCAATGAAAATTTGGCATCTGCAACTTTTTTTTATTTTTTATTTTTTTGAAACAGAGTCTCACTCTGTTGCCCAGGCTACAGTGCCAGGGCATCGGCCTAGCTCATAGCAACCTCAAACTCCTGAGCTCAAGCAATCCGCCTGCCTCAGCCTCCCAAGTAACTGGGACTACAGGTGTGTGCCACCACACCTAGCTAACTTTTTCTATCTTTAGTAGCGATGGGGTCTCGCTTTTGCTCAGGCTGGTCTTGAACTCCTGACCTCAAGCGATCCTCCCGCCTCAGCCTCCCAGAGTGCTAGGATTACATGTGTGAGCCACCACGCCCAGCCTGCAACTGTGTTTTTTGAGACAGAGTCTCACTCTGTCGCCCGGGCTAGAGTGCCGTGGTCAGGCTAACTCACAGCAACCTCAAACTCCTGGGCTCAAGCGATCCTTCTGCCTCAGCCTCCCAAGTAGCTGGGACTACAGGCATGCGCCACCATGCCCGGCTAAATTTTTCTATACATTTTTAGTTGTTTGGCTAATTTCCTTCTATTTTTAGTAGAGACAGGGTCTTGCTCTTGCTCAGATTGGTCTCAAACTCCTGAGCTCAAACGATCTTCCCGCCTCAACCTCCCAGAGTGCTAGGATTACAGGTGTGAGCCACTGCACCCGGCTGAAAATTTGGCATTTGAATAGAGATGTGCTGTAGGCATAAAATACTACTGGATTTTAAAGATTTAGCACAAAAAAAGGAATGTATAACATCTCGTGAATAAATTTTTATGAGTTGAAGTGATAATATTTTGGATATATCGGGTTAAATAAAATATATTATTAAAATTATTTCCACCTTTCTTTGAACTTTTTATAATGTGGCTACTAGAAAATTTTGAATTACCTAAGTGGCTTGTATAATACTTCTTCTGATGGGGCAGAGCCAGAAAGTCTCTAAGGTGAACAAGGGCTTTGAAGTCAGACAGACCTGCTCTGAATCCCAGCTCAAACACTTCATAGCTGCGTGACTTTGGGCAACTTACTCTCCCTCTCTGAGCCCCCGTTTCCTTATCTGTGAAATGGAGATAAATGTGCCCACCATACAGGCGTGTGGTGAGGACCCAATGAGACACAGATGCACAGTATCTAGCACAGTGCCTGCAAGATCGTAACCGCTCTCTAAATGCTAGCCACCGTTGCTGTTGTCATTGTGATTTTCTGGACAATGCAAGCAAGCAGGGAGTTATAACCAGCGCTCACTCACATCCAGCCAGCACATCACAGCTTCTGAAGCATGTTCCACCTGACCTCCCTTCTGCAAGAAAGGGGCCTGAGGCTCTCTATGATTGTTTTAAAACAGGTCCACAAATTCTTTGGCATTCCTTTCTTCAAGTGGTGGAATCTAATTCCACTCCCCTTGAGTGTGGGCTGAACTTGGTGATTCCCTTCCTTTTTCTTTTTTTTTTTTCTTTTGTTTTTTTAGAGACGTGGTCTCACTCTTGCACTCCTGATCTTGAACTCCTGAGCTCAAGCAATCCTCCCACCTCGGCCACCCAGAGTGCTAGATTACAGGCGTGAGCCACCACGCCTGGCCAGTGATTCGCTTCTAATGACTAGAATAAAGCAGAAGTGACAGTATATGGCATCCAAGACTGGGTCACAAGAGGCATCGTGGCTTCCTCCCTGCTCTCTGCTTTGCATCTCACTATGGGGAAAGCCAGCTGCCGTGTCATGAGGAGACTCAAGCAGCTCTGTGGTTAGGCTCACACAATGCGGAACTGAGACCTCCTACTGCAGCCACGTGAGTGAGCAATGTTGGAAGTGGATCCTCCAGCCCCAGTCAAGCCTTCAGATGACTACGGCCCCAGCTGACATCTCCACTGCAACTTCATGAGAAACCCTGAGACACAAGTGACCCAGTTTAGCCCCTCTTAAATTCCTGACCCGCAGAACCTAAGAGATAATAAATGGCTGTCATTTAAGCTGCCAATACACTTTCCTTTTGCCCCTGTAGTAAAGATTTGCTCCTCTCCAGGGAAAGTGGCCCCGGTCCTGGTCTGGTCCACTTTGGGACTTCAGGGGTCACCACAGGGCCCAATGGCCAAGTCACAAACCACAGACACCAGGCCAGGCTGCCTATGTGTTCACAGGCTGTTTATTTACCCAAGAATAAAGAGGAGAGAGAGAGAGGATGAAGAGAAAAACCAGATACACCAAGGTGGTGAGGCTGAGGGGAAAATGAACAGAAAGATTCCTCTTTCTTCTCTTGCCACTGACCCCAGGGGACTCCAGCTTCAGATGGGACCTCTGGGGGTGGCTTAGGGACCTCTAGGAGGCCTGGCAGCTCTGCTGTTGGCTGGAGTCAGGATCCTCGCAGGGAAAGGTCCCAGGCTCGGAATGGCTTCTGTGTACACAAAATATCTCTCTGCAAAAGGCACTGGTGGAGGTGGGCAGCGGGAAGGCCACCCTGTCACAGGCAGGACCCACTATGTCCTGGGTCTGGGTGCTAGTCCCCAAGACCAATCCAGCTCCCTTGGGGGCTGGGTCTCTGAGGCCCGTGTTCCTCTCCTCTCCCTTCCCTCGGCCCGGTGGTGAGCAGGCAGTCAGTGGAGGCCCAGGCCAGGCCATGTGATGGACGCCCCATCTTCAGGGCTAGTGCACCAGGTGACTTCTAGGCCAAGAGCCCCAGGCGGGTGACTTTGGCCGAGAGGAAGGAGTGGATGATGAAGACCATGGTTTTTGGACAGGAGTGCAGGTCCAGCTGCTGTAGGGTGGATGGAGAGAAGGGTCAGGGGCCCGTCCAGCCTGGCCTCCAGGAGAACATACCCCCTCCTCCCCAGGGTGAGAGGCAGCCCTTCACTCACGATCTCGCCTTCAGCACCCCCAAAGTCCAGGAAAAGGAGACTGGCACCATCATCTGAGGACATCTGCAGCTTCTCAAAGGGCTGTCGGAGCAGCACAGCTCGGGCCGCACCTGGCTCAGCCGCCCACAGTGTGAAGCCCTTGTCAATGTGCACAGAGAGGCTGCAGGGACGGCCGTTCCACGTGCAGGCTGTGGGGAGGGCATGTGGGCACAGGCACAGCCAGCAGCTCAGAGACCACAAGCGTGACCTCCAACCCCCACTGCAGCTCCACAAGGTAGGGCTTGAATACCTCCAGGGATGGGAGGCTCACTGTTTCTCATGACACCCGTACCCTAAACTACTGAAACAGCTCCAGCCTCAGACAACCTACACCCACTTCTAGTCCCACTTCTAGCAGCACCATAAGTAGAAAGGAGGAGCTTAAAAATCTGCCATGGACAGGAGGCCCCCTCCTTATAAGTCTACATCAACAGACTTACCCAGCATGGCCCTTAGAGACCTGTAGAATTGCCCAGCTAAATTTAAATTTTAGATAAACAATAATTTTGACATACTAATTTATCTGAAATTTGAATTTAACTGGGTGTCCTATATTTTATCTGGCACCCCTACACCAAGTGCCATCTCTCGCATCCTCACCAGCAGAATCACAAAACCAGAGCAAGAAAAACCCCAGGGGTAAGAGTCTCTCTACCTGCTGAGGCACCTGCACATCCAAAATAGAAGGTTCTTGAAGAGCCCAAATCCTACTTTCTATGCCACTCCTGAAGCACCCTAATGAAGGAAGCTTGATTGCCTCTGGGGATAAGAGGCTCATTACCAGAAAGGCACTCCCAGATCCACCCAGCGCACCTGTAGACACCTCCTGCACACCCTCGGCAGCCCGGTGACAGCCATCCACTAGCTGGCGGGTCCAGGCAGCCAGCTCCTGTGGTGACTCCACGCTGAAGAGGTGAGTGTCCACACCATGGCGTGTGCCCGTGCGTAGGGCAAAGGAGAGCTCTGTGTCGTAGGGCACTGAGCCCTTGGAGGGGCCTGAGTGCACCAGTCTGGGGATGGGGAGCACAGGGCTAAGCATGAGGCTTTGGGCAGGGGACAAATAGTTCTGGGCAAAGGGGACAGTGACCTGGGAAGGGACCCTGTGAGTCCTTTACCACCTAATGGGGGAGGGCTTGCCAGTGGGAACTGATTGACTCAGCAGGAGACACCCCCCTGCCCCCTTCCCCCTTGCTCCCTCAGCTCCGGCTGCACTGGTGTCCTCACACATGCCAGGTACGCACCTGCCTCACACCTTGCACGTGCTGTTCCCTCTGCCTGGACACCTGTCCCCAATTATCAGCATTGCTCACTCCCTCGCTTCCTTCAGATCTTCGCTTAAGTGTCACCTTCTCTGAGAAGCCTTCCCTGACCGCCCCCCTGCCCCGTCTAAAATAGCACCCTTGTCACGCACTAGCCTTCCTTTTTCATCATGGTACCAGAAATTATACTTTTTATTTATTTGCTTCAGTTGGGTTTTGCCTGTCTTTTTCACTAGAATGTCAGGTAAGGTAGAAATTTGTCTTTTGTTCATCACTGTATTCCCAGTAACTAAAATCATGCCTAACACATAGTAGGTGCTCAACGAACATTTGTCACTCGATTAGGTAGACAATCCATGACCTAATTATCCAGCAGACTGGATAATTTTTAGCCGGCAGACTCCCAACACAAGGGCCAGAGCCCAGCCCGGGGTAAGGAGACATGGGCGACAAGGGCCTTAGACCCTGCAACTTGACTTGCACTTGCCGTGTGGCCTAGGGATACTCACTGCCTCTCTCTGGGCAGCAGACCTCAGAGTTCTGGCCCATGCTCCTCTTTGCTCCTCTTCCCTCCCACTTTCTCTCCTGTAGCTCATTTCCCCTTGGAGCTGCTACTGATGCCCAGTCTCCCACTTTCCAGCCCTGAGCTACAGATCCGCAAGTCCCCAAGCTTCCCATCCAAGCTCCCATCCATCCCACGCACACTTTGGACTTGATTCAGCATCTCGCCCCAGCCTCCTCCCTTTGCACCCCAACCCCCAGTCCCATGCTCACCCAGACACAGGCTCCAAACCTCCCGTTCATTCCGGACACCTCCTTCGCCCTCCCCATCTGGCAAGCGCTAAGCCCTGTTAATTTTACCACCCACGTGGTTTCCAATGCAAATGTTGCCTTTCTTCGCCATCTGCTGCCTCCACCCACCTCCACCTCCCCCAGCCGCCATCATCTCTCCTGCACGACTGCAGCAGCCTCCCAGCCTCTGCCCCGCGCTCTCCAGGGCCTCTTCCACGTGGCAGCCACAGGGAGTCTTTTAAAACACAGCCAGAGTCACCTTGCTCCCTGGCTTAAACCCTTCCTTCAACACTGCCATGACTCTAAAGATAAGGCTGACATGCCTTACCCAGGCAGTAGAGGCTCTGTGAGACCGGCCCTGCCAAATCCCCATCTCACTTCTCTCTGCTTCCTGCATGAAATCTGCATTCCCGTTATACCACACTCACAGCTCCATGAACATGCTGTAAGTCCTCCATGCCTCTGTGCCTTTGACCGTGATATTCTCCCTGCACGAGATGCTCTTCCACTCTTTCTTAAACAGCAAACGACTTCTCAGCTGTCAGAGTCCAGCTCAGACGTCAGCTCCTCCCTCAAGCCTTTCCAGACCAGGCCAGTTAAGTGGCTCCTACAAGCCCTGCACTGCAATGGCTGTTTCTGGGTCTGTCTCCCCCATCAGACTGTGTTTTCCCTGAGGGGAGAGACTGCTGGGGTCAGCTCTGTGTTCCCCGAACCATGCAGCACAAGGTGTAGGTGTCAATGAATGAGTAGCTGGTGAAACCTCACATTCTTCTGTTGAAAGCTCCCATTTCACAGATGAGGAAACCAAGGCCCAGACAGGGCAGACACTTGCTTCAGGTCACCTGGGGATAACTCAGGGTAGAACAGGGTTGGAGTTCCTGGCTTCTGGGGCCCCTCTGGAGCATCTCCCCCCTAAGCCCTGGGTACCTGGTGGCGATGAGCGGGGCAGTGCGGGCCGGCCGGCTCAAGGCCTCACGGGTCTGGGGGAGACAGGAGTAGAGGAGCAGCTCCTTTTCAGTCAGCAGGGCCAGGGTGGGGGCTGTGCCCCCACTGGGCAGCTGCAGGGGGCAAAGCAGCAGTGAGGGGGGGTGGGGAGGGGAGAGGTCGGAGGGCCAGGTTGCGGGGAAATGATGAGGGCTACTGAGAACAGGGCCAGCTCCAAGGGAGGAGAACAAAGGGAGGGACAGGTCCCGAAGGGGCAGGCACCTGCTCAGTCAGCCAGCCGATCTGCTTGATGTCCTGGTTCCCAGCAGAGCCAGTAGCTGCCAGCAGTGCCTGCAGCTCGTCTTTGACCCAGGGCACCAGGGCGTTGACCTGGGCTTGGAGGGCACCTGCCCACGACCTTGCGCTTGCTTCATCCTTGGCCCTCAGGAAGAGGGTGTCCTGGCCATCTGCCGAACAGATCTCCAGATACCTGCAGGCACAAATGGGGTGGAGGGGGGCCTGACCACTAGGCTGCAGCTGCCCAACCCTAAAATCTGGCCCGAGAAACCCCACCCACCACCAAACCAGGAGAAACCACAGGGGACATCCGTGAGAGAATGAGGAGCGATGCTCACTGCTGGGCCACCAGCCACAGTTGTTGGGGCTTCAAGGGGTCTAGGGACAAGAGACTATGCCATACACAAACATACGCACGTACGCACAAAACGCACACACGCACACTCAAACGTGTGATGCAGACAAAATCATCACTGTGTGGCAATTCATAATCCTGCCCTTTTCTCCTGGTTTCTACGGAAGATTCTCTTGCTCGGCCAGCTCACAGGTTCTCCTTTTGCACAGAACCAAGTCATTCGCTAATAGGGACAAACACCAAACTAAAGAAGAAGCTTGAGAGGCCACGTTGACCTACGTAACAAAGAGCTGGGGGAATGGCGGGGGAGAAGGGAGGAGACAAACCACTGCCAGGCAGGCAAGCGTGGGGGCGAGTTTCGGGGAAGTTCCAACAGGAGCGGTGACAGGGAGAGGATTTTCAAAATGATCTGTGAGGCATTAAACACCCACTACCCTTTGACATCTTGGTACTGGATGGAGTGAGGCAGACGGCCGAGGTTCTCAAACAACACCCATCCCGCACCCTTCACCTCTGCCTTCCTCTACTGCAGAAGTTGAAAGCAAAATACTCGGATTCCCAGCCTCCCTGCAGCAAGGGCCGACCATGGGACCCAGTTCTGACCAATGAGATACAGACAGAAGTCTCTGAAGAGGGTGTCCCTTCCTAGGTGTGGTGGTCAGTCTCCAGAGACAGCCTCTGCCAAATCCACCCCTCCCTGTGCACACAGGCCACTTCTCCCAGCACGAGGGAAATTCATTTCTCCTCCCCTCGACCTTGTGATTTGGTTTGACAAAGCAAATTTGGCAGAAGTGACATTCTGGCATTTCCAAGCCACCACAGAATAAGTCTAGGCTGGGCATGGTGGTTCATGCCTGTAATCCCAGCACTTTAGGAGGCCAAGGCAGGAGGATCCCTTGAGCCCATGAGGTCTAGCCTGCAGTGAGCTATATCACATCACTGCACTCCAGCCCGTGTGACAGAGCCAGACACTATCTCTAAAAAAATAATTCATTAAAAAAAAAGAAGATGAGGTCCAGTTACCATGAGAGCAACATGCTCTGAGGACGCATAAGCTGGCAATGTGGAAAGGCCATATGGAAAGAGAAACGCACAGCCAGCCCCTAACTCTTCCAACCATCCCAGCTGAAGTACCAGACAGGGGTGAAGCAGCCATCTTGGACTTCCGGCTCCAGTGGATTCCACAAAGAGCAGAACTGACCACCTGAGTCGGCCCACATTACAGAATTGTGAGAAATAATAAATATTATATTCTAAGCCACTAAATTTTAGGAGGGTTTGTTATTCCAGCAATAGATGGCCAAAATACCAGGAGAAAAGTCTCTTTGCCTTTTGCCTTTTTTCTGTCTGGAATATGGACACGATGCTTGGAGATGCAGCCACCATCCTGCCTCCATGAAGAAGAAACCCATAATAAAAATGGCAGAGGAAGAAGCTAGAAGCCTGGCTCCTTGATGGCATCCTTGAGCATCTATGGCAGCCCAAATAGCTGACTCCTGAACTTCTTTTTTTTTTCTTTTTGAGACAGGATCTCACTATATCACCCAGGCTGGTCACAAACTCTTAGCCTCAAGTGATCCTCCCACCTCTGCATCACAAATAGCTAGGACTACAGGAATGTGCCACCATGCCCAGCTAATTTTTTTTATTATTATTTTTTTTAGAGATGAGGTTTCGCTGTTGCCCAGGCTGGACTCATACCCCTGCTACCAACGATCCTCCCACCTAAGCGTCCCACGGAGTAGCTGAAATTACAGGTGTGAGCCACTGTACCCAGCAGGATTTCCTTTTAAACATGTGGGAAAATAAACCCCTCATTTATTTAAGCATTGCTTGTTGGGGTTTCTATACTTGCATCCCAATGCAATCTTAATACTGAGTAAAAGTTTGAAATAGTTTTCATTACATTTTGGTGGCCAGACTGTGTTCCTTTGACTAGGATATTGTACTGATGGTGGGCCATATGGAGCCCCAGTTATATTCAGGTTACACATGTATTTATGCATACATGCACATGTTCAGGCACACATGCACACATACATGCATACATACATGTGCATATACATGCAAATAACACATAAACATGTGTTTACAAATCTACACCCATATACATGCAAATGCTCACAAATGTACACACAAACACTTGCATTTATTTGACATCTACATGTATACACACATAGAAACACATATACAAACATGCTTCAGGTAATGTCTGGGATCAGGCTGGGAATCCACAGTTCTGAGAGTCTCGGGAAGGACTAATACCACCTCACCTCACCCAACCCAAAAGGCCCCCGTTGGTAGAACATCTGTAAGTGACCTGTGAATCACCAGTTCTTGCCTCATGGGGGCAGGCAGGGATGTGGCGTCAAGTGGGACCAAGAGATTTGGATGCTGGACACTAACCAGCTCTTCCAGCCAATGTTGGGCATTTGCCTGGCACTGAACTAGGCTGTAACAAGCTTTTTGTGTATACGTCATTTATACACCATCCCCAATACGGCATACCCCACTTGACCAACATATACTCCATTCAACCGCCATCACTTAGGCACCTGCAGCTTCTAAAGCAGAGAGGGCTTCTGGGTGTATGATCTCAGGCAGGTTACTTTCCCTCTCTGTCCTCATCTATAAAACGGGGGGGGGGGGGCGCGGGGAATAATAGGATTTTGCTCATAGGGCCACTGTGAGAGTTCGCACATGGAAAGCACTCAATACAGTGCTGGGTACACAGTAAGCACTCAGGAAATGTTAGCTGGTATCAGTCCTATTATCAACGATGAACTGTTAAAGCCTGCTCCATCGTGAAGGATGGTAACTTTCCGTGGCCCTGATACAAACGTTACCAGACATTTCAGAACTATAGCAGAGTTGGCAGAGACTTGAGGAGATCACTGACTCCAACTACCTTATTTCACAGTAGAGAATCGAAAGATCAGTGAGGAGGAAGGACTAGCCCAAAGAGTACCAAGACTGGAACTGGGTTCTCCCAGATGTGAACTGCCCAGAGGAGGAAGTGAGAAGCAAAGCACACCACCGTCTCCATAACTTCACTCGTGCATCCATTCGACCTATTTCCTAAGCACCGACGGTCTTCTGGCATTGCACTTGTCATGCGTAAAACACGAAGGTATCTTTCCTTTTGGCCCCACCTCCTAACACCGGGGCATCCGCCTGGGCCCCCCACCCCAGCCTTACCTGGGCTCTGGGTCAGTAGGGGTGCACTTCCTCGAGACATATGCCATCTTCAAGGACACATGTTTGGCCTCGCCGAGGTTCCGGGGTGGGGGACCAGGGGAGGAAGGCTGCCGCTGAAGGGGTGAGGCTGGAGGCGAATCCCAGCCGACCGAGGTCCCACCAGCAGAGTTCTTGAAATACGGTGAGACCTCCTTCAGGTACTTGACTGGTCAGGAGAGAGGTCAGTAGTTGCCATGGTGACACGATCTCCCGTGCAACACACATCACAACTATCACTAATCCATTAAGAGTTTAATTTATGTCCAATATCACTATCTTCTCCTAGGCTAAAAAGTCCCTTACAGGGCAGTGGGGTAGAAAATATTGGATGCCTGCCAGTATCCCTGCTGTACAAATTAACTGAATTTTTTTATTTAATTTTAATTAACTTAAAATTAAATTTAAATAGTCACATGGAGCCAATGGCAACCATATTGAACAGTACAGTTCTAGAATAGCAGCTCAGACCTGCTTCTCTGACCAACTGACCCATAAAGTCATGTTCTGGCATGTGATCCTGACCCCTGGCCATGCTAGCAGGACTGGGGGAACACCTGAGCCACATTAGGCTACCTGGTTGAGACTGGAAGAGATCCTAGACTGATGGCTTGAATGTCATAAAGGCAACCACCTTCTGCTGTGGGTACAGAGAAGAGGAGAAAGCTGGTCTATAGAGAGAGAAGTTTAGTAGAGATGCATGTTGAGAGATAGAGAGAAGGTCTGCCAGGAACCTGCTAATGTTCCAGTTTTGTACTTTGATTTTTGTTTTGAGACAGAGTCTTGCTCCATCACCCTGGGTAGAGTGCAGTAGGTGTCATCATAGCTCACAGCAACCTCAAACTCCTGGGCTCAAGCGATCCTCCTGCCTCAGCCTCCCAAGTAGCTGGGACTACAGGCATGCACCATGATGCCTAGATAACTTTTCCATTTTTAGCAGAGTCGGGGTCTCACTTTTGCTCAGGCTGGTCTCAAACTCCTGAGCTTAAGCATCCTCCCACCTTGGCCTTCCAGAGTAATGTTCCAGTTTCTGATATTTGTCCTTCATAAAGTCAGGTTGCAAAATCAAGTAGGGTTCTGATATATTCAACCAAAAGTCTTGACCGGGGCCCCACTGAAGGAAGCCATGATCCCATGCCTTACTAGAGAAAGAGGATCTCACCAGCAGTGGCAGCCAGAAACAAAAGGCAACATGATGCCAGGGTTGATCTGGGAAGAGCTTGATGGGAACAGAGAGATTCGGGGACAAGTCAGCTTTCTTGAGCACCATGTGCCAGGTACCATGTGCCAGGTATTGGACTGGCCCTAGGACTGGAATGGCAAACACAGGACATTTGTGCCGCCACTTCTCTATCCCTTGCTCATGGAAGACATCAGTGATCAATCTATGGCAGCCATTACCAATCAATTAAGTCTGGATGGTCATGAAACATCTTGGTCATTCTTGCTGTATCAATTAGATAAGTTTAGCTACAAATAACAAAATACATAACAGTCCCTTAAATAATAAAGATATTTGTAATTTCGCTTACCAAGAAGTTTGGAGAAAGGCAGTTCAGGGTTGGGTCAGTGGCTCAATGACACTGGAGTCTCTGGCGGCCTCTTTGCCTCTCTCTTGGCTTTCCCCTCATGACTGCAAAATGGTTGCCCCAGCAGAAGCCAACCATTTCTTACTTGACAAAACCCAAAGCAGGAAGAGGACACAGACAAAGGGCTGTCTCCTCTCACCTCCCTCTTATTAGAGAGGTAGGTATCTCCTGAAGCCCCCATTAGATGTCTCCTTATATCTCATTGGCCAGAACTGGGCTGTGGGCCCACTTCTAGTCCAATCATCAGTAAGAGGGAGTGGTCACAACTCTGACCAATCACAATTCAGCCTCTGAGGCTGACCATATTTCACCCAATAAAATCAGACTTCCATTAGCAAGGAAGAAGGGGAAATGGTGGGTGGGCAGACCTGACAAGTGGGGCTGCTCCAATCCTGATGAGCAGCAGTCTCCTCATCTCTCAAATGAGCAACTAAGATGAGAGCGTGCACATCGAGGGGCTTGAGACTTGCCGAAGCACTGGTCTCTCTTGCCCAGCTAGGCTGTACCCTTTCCTACTCTACTGGGGGGTGCCTGCTAGTCCTTGGGGGTAGCCCCCGCTTCCCCTTCTCTCAACCACACCTGCTCCCACGGCGGTCTGGCTTGCCAGCTATCCGACATTTGTAGTCAAAGCCCAGCCAGCATGCCCTGCCTGCGAATGGACAGCCCAGGAAGGGGTTAGGAAGCAGTTCTTGGCCCAGCTCCCTGGAAGAACCAGATAAGAAGCTATTTCTGTCACAGGAGATGCCCCTGATTCAAGGAAGACAGGGGCAAAAGAGAGAGAGAGTTACAAACCCTGCTGGGATTGGGAGAGAAGTTATGTTGAAAGCAACAGCAGGTTTTTTTGAGAGAACTAAGCTAAGTCCAACATTTAGGGACTAGCACTAAAAATGACTTATGACCGTGGCAACAATTTATCCCAGGATTAACTACTGGATTATGTCTCAGATGGCAGTGGAGGTGGGACAGACATATCACAGCCTACTTGACAACCAAAAACCATCTTCTCCTTGCTAACAGAACCTGGAGCCCTGGAGGCCCAGCTTCTCTCCAACCTAGGGGGAGAATCTTGATTGGTCAAAGCTAATCACGATCATTCTATCCCTCTTGCCTGTGCCTGGTTTAGAAAGGTGCAGATGATACGGTTCTGGCCAATGAGAAGCGAGGGAAAGCACATTTCCTTCCTCTTCCTCTCCTCTAGCCTTTCAAAGGTGCTGGGAGGGAACTTGGTCCCAGGGCAATGATAGCCATTTTTTGACCACAAGAGTTGGGGTCCACACATTGAGGACGGCAAAGCAGAAAGATGGATAGAGCTGGGTTTTCAATGATACCGTGAGCCCCTAACTTAATCTGCTCTGGAGCCATGCTCCCACAAGATGTTCTTGAAGATTTTCTTCAATATTTAAACCTCTTTGAATTGGGTTCCTGTTACTTGTAGTCAAAAGCATCCTCACTAACACAGCCCCAGTGGTGCAACTGCTACATTTCCTTGCTATAAGTGGCCACGTCCCTCCCTCCCCTGGTCAAAGCCCTGCTCTGACTGCCCTGCACCCTTTGTCTACTTCAAGGCCCTCTAGGATCTGGGCCCTGCTCACCTCTCTGGCTTCAGCTCCTTCCATATACCTAATCTCACCCTCTGGTCCAATCGTACTGCCTACTCACAACTCTCAGAAGCTGGACGAGCTTCCAAACTTCCACACCTTTGAAAATGCAGTTCCCTCTCCATAGAATGCCCTTAGTACATGGTTTGGAGTTAGATGCTTCTGGATTTGAATTCCAGCTCCAGCACTCTCTAGCTGTGTGACCATGGGCAAGATAATTCACCTCTCTGGCCCCAACCTGCTAGTAAATAAAAGAGGATTAAATAAGGTGATGTAAGACACATGCTGCATAGTAGGGACTCAAGAAATAAGTGTTTCCCAGCCTCCCCTGCCCACGCTTCCTAGAGCCCTATTGTGATTTTGTGCTGGGGTTGGGGCTGTCCCCGCCACCAGACCGGAACACCCAGAGGACAAAAACTGGGCTTGCTCTTCAGACCCAGAGTCGGTGTTCTGTGGGTGGAAAAATGAATGCCAGGGCAGGACAGGCTCATTTAGAAGGTGCCACAGCCCACAAGGTCCAGGCCCAGCTCAGATGTTACCCCCGTAGGAAGCCTCCCCAGATGCTGAGTCTGGACCCGCCACACCCTTCACCTCTGCAGTCTCCTAGACTCCACCCTGCTGTGGTTGTCTGTGTGGGGTCTGTGTCCCCCACCAGGCTGTAAACACTGTGAGGGCAAGGACCTCATCTGACTCATCTCTGTGTCTCCAGAACCCAGCAGGGATCTCATAAGCTACATGCTCAGCAAATGAACATTTGTCAACTTTGAAGCCAGGGAAACTGCTAGAGCCCCTGCTCGCCCCGCCATCCCAGAAACTGGGTCCTCCTCCTTTCCCACAGGAACATGCTATAAATGGACAGCACGCCAGCTGGTGCCAGAAACTGGACTTGGATTTCACAAACCAAGTGGCCTCTCCCAGAGCGGGGGTGGGGTCCTGGGGGCCCCAGAATGTGGCCATATATAGCCCAGCTCTGATTTCTGCCTGAGTCACCCAGCCAGGCAGGGCGGGGCTGCCCAAAGCCTGTGGCTGAGAGAGCTGAGGGCAGCGTGACCATGGCCCTGTGGCTAGCTAGCATTCTTGACACTTCAAGAACAGGCTTAGCCAGAGTCTGCACCCTCCCCAGCCAAGCCCCTGGCCCGGGAGCTTGGTAAAGCAGAGACACAGGGGTCCTTCCTCCTTAGGGAAGCTGAGGCAGAGACAGAGGCCCCAATTTCCAAGGACCCCCAGCTCTGCCAAGGTGGGAAGTAAGGACCTGGCACTGGCCCCAAGGAGCCAGGACAGATTCCACTGGAAACACCAGCAACCAAGATAGGGCAGGATCATTCACACAGCCTAGTATAATTGGGGGTATAGGGCCACATAGGTGTTGCCGAGAAAAGGGGACACATCCATTTGGGCAACACAGTATCCCCAGTACTTAGCCCAATGCTGAATAAATGTCTGTGACCGAACGTCCTAGCTTCAAGTCCTGGCTAAAGGGAAGCCTGTCCTCCCAGCTCGGGCTTCTCCTTGTCTGTTCAGTGGCTAGTCATTTACTTACCCCCATTTGAAATTACATGATCGACCCATTTGTTTACTAGTCTATGGCCTTTCTCCTCTAACCAAAATGTCAGTTCCATGACAGCAGGGACTGCCCTGTTTTCTTGTTCACTAGGGGTATCTTCAACATCCAGAGTAGTACCTAACATATACCAGGTAATCAGTAAATAAGAAATCTGGGCTGGGCGTGGTGGCTCATGCCTGTAATCCTAGCACTCTGGGAGGCCGAGGCAGGAGGATCACTTGAGTTCAGGAGTTCGAGACCAGACTGAGCAAGAGCGAGACCCCGTCTCTACTAAAAATAGAAAGGAATTAGCCAAACAACTAAAAATAGAAAAAATTAGCCGGGCATGGTGGCACGTGCCTGTAGTCCCAGCTACCTGGGAGGCTGAGGCAGGAAGATTGCTTGAGCCCAGGAGTTTGAGGTTGCTGTGAGCTAGGCTTGATGCCACGGCACTCTAGCCCAAGCAAGAGAGTGGGACTCTGTCTCAAAAAAAAAAAAAAAAGAAAAGAAAAGAAATCTGTTAAAGAAATGAATACTGAAAGGCCAAGGGCTTCTCAACCTGGAGCAAGAATACTGATAGAGAGGTCTGGAGTGAGGCAGGCTTGGTTTAATGTCCTTGCTCTGTGACCTTGGACAAGTGACTTGACCTCTCTGAGCCTTTCCATTCATTTTTAAAATGGAAGTAAAATATATCAGATTCAATACCTGTAAAGCACTTTTTCCTGCCTGGCATAGAACAGGTCTTCAGCAGATAGTTGTATGGTTATTATTTCTAGTATTATATAAAGGGACAGGCATAGTATTCATATGTGGTGACAGATAAGGATCTGAATCCAGGCCCTACCTGTCACTTGCTATCTGGCTTTGGCAAGTCCCAAGAACTCTCTAAGCCTCAGTTTATTTATATATAACGGGCCCTGATATACCAGTTCTTAGAGCAAGGCATTGTGAGAATACAAGTTCAAGCCGCTCACCTTTCTGCCCAGGGTGGTGTGGAGAGGGCTTGAGATTCCAACAGGCTCTGGAAGAGATGACCTTTAAGGTCTTGCTGGTCTCAAAGGGCTGAACTATTAATATAAATAGTTCCTGGACTCTGGCAGGCCCCATGGCAGGGCTGACTGGCAGAGCCCAGTTGCCACACTTGGGGAGATAAAATCTCAATTTGCCCCGTCCTTGAGCAGTGCAGGTGGGAACCACCTATCAACATCTTAAAGGCATGGGAACCTTTTCACCTATCAATACCCCTTCCAAGAACCACGCTGCAGGTAAATGCTCACAGGTGCACTGAAGGGCTATTGTCTGTGGTGCAAGAGGCTAGAAAGAATTTGAATGTCCATGAGAAGGGGCTGCTAAACACAAGATGTAGCTCCCTGACCAGCAGAGACCATGCAGTCTTGTTCATGGCTGTATCCCTGTGCCTGCATCAAGGCCTGGCACAGAGCAGAGGCTCAGTAAATATTTGCTAAATGAGTGAATGAATCCCAATAATGGGATATTATGCAACCATTAAAAGGAATGAGGGTCTCCTGCAATCTCGGGGATTGACCCATTCCCTCTCTGGAATGTAAAAATATAATAAGTAAAAAAAAAAAAAAAACCAGAATGAGAAATAGGTATGTGACCTCAACTTATTAAATGATAAAAATAAATATGGACACTTTCTGGAAGGAAATGTGCAAAAATATCGAACAGTGGTTATTTCTATGAGATGATCACATTACACTCTCTGGTTGTTGGTATTTTATGATTAAGCATATATTGCTTTCTAAATTTTTTTTTAAACCTAGTTTACTTTTCAAAAGTAGACCATCACATTCCAAACCATGCAAGCCAAGATGCAGAGATAAGGCCCTTCTGAACCCAGGAAGCCTAGACTTAGGGCACTAGAATCTTAATAATCGGGTAAAGAAACACTTATTGAGGGCCTACTCTATATCGACTCTCTTAAATACACCTTCACCAAGTCAATGAGATGGATTAACATCCTTGTTTAATTTTTTTTTTTAGGCTGGTCAAGTGAATAATATCCTTGTTTAATGGATAAATAAACTGAGTCTCAGAGGGGTAGATATGACTTGCAGTGCAGTATAAATATTTCAGAACATAGGTTTTCGCTTCTGACTGATCTGAGCTCATATTCTAGCTCTGCCAGTGTGGCTTGGGCAAGTGACTTCATTTCTCTGAGTTTCAGTGCTCTCCTCTATACAGCAGGAGGAATAACGTACCTAATTCACAGAGGTGGCCCTGAGGAGTCAATGAAATAATGTAGGGAAGGCACTTAGCACAGTGTAGGCATCAATAAGCAGCAGACGCTACCATCACAATTATTGTCATTATTATGTCCTCCACCACCAGCAGAAGCCAGGGTCACACAGCTAATCGGGGCCAGAACCTGCCTCCAGAGGCGCACAGGCATTTTAATCAGGGTCCGGGGAACAGGCCAGGGCTGGATTAAGCCAAGTTTTGTCTGTAGGGAGTCACATGGTCCAAAGCTATGTGTGTGTGCAGCCAAATAAATTTTCCTTGAGAACAACAGTTAGAACAACAGGTCTTTGCAGCCCAGGGAGAACTAGCCGGGGGCTCCATTCATGCCTCCGCTCCTGGGACAGGAGTCCCTCAGACGTCTCTGGGGCACTGCATCACTCAGCTGAGTTGAACAGGGTGGCCCCAAATTAGCTACATCCGTTGGTGACATCCCACTTTTGGCAGTGGTGATGCATCGAGCCAAATCGCAGGCGGGACAGCTGGCAGTGTCCATCTCCCAGGGGAGGAGCAGGCAGGCAGCTGGCCTCAGAGTTCTGAGGACTCATAACAGGAAAGCTCAGGAGTCAGTCCAGCCTAGCGTGAGCCTTGAGCCCCGTCTTAAACATTTCGCAAAGTCAACTGCAATCGAAAAGTTTAAAGGTAAAGTAGAAAGGGTCCGAGATGTACCCTACTGATCATTCCCCAAACACTCACCAGGATCTAATGTGGACTGGGCTCGGTGGCAGGCCCAGGGGCTCAGAGACAAACTACACAGGGTTCCTGCCCTCAAAGATCTTCCAGTTTACTAGAGAAGATGATGATGATGGTGATAATATGATGGTGATAAAGGATGATGTTTATTGAATGATTACCATGTGGAAGACACCATACTATGCACTTCAAATACATTGCCTCATCCTTATAAATAGCAAATAAGATAAACGAGATACATAATCGAGTGCCTGCTATGTGCACTGGCCGTGGCACTTTACATGCATTATTCTTTAATCTTGAAAACAACCATGCAAGACAGGCATTATCCAGAGCTGAGGAAATAGTGGCCTCTGCATCCAGACAGACCTTGGTTTTAATTCTGAATCTGCCAATTGACTAGCTGTATGACTTAAAGAAAGCTACTTATTCTTGACAAACCTTGATAATCTTGTCTGTAAAATGGGGATGATAGCAAATCCCATTACTCTATGGTGCCTTTTGTCACGTGCATTTATATACATGCTACTCTGTCTGTGCCTTTATCTTTTAAAAGCCTGATGTCAATGTGGGACGTACCTTCCCTACTGCATGCAAAACACTAAAATTCACTTTATTAATTTTTACTGTCTTTTAGTATTATTTTTTAAGGCATGAAGGGCTCACTGTTGTCACTGTCTTGCCAGCCACAGTGGAGGTGGGAAGAGGGAAGGGCATTTTTCTTGTGGCTGTCCCTCCCTCTTCCCCCAGGCCTGGTCTCCAAGGGCCTAGGCTGACCCTGGCTCGAGGTCCGCATACACAATGGGCCTCTCTAAGCAGCAGACAGAGGCATGCTGGCTGCCAGCTTGGGCCCAGACTCTGGTCACAAACACAGCCCTGTGGCTGAGAAAAGGCTCAGGACATTTGTACAAACCCCTGACCTAGCACAGGAAAAGTTCCAGGAGGCAGGTTGGGGGGTTGTGGAGGCCCAGCCAAGCCCCTAACTTAGGCCAGGGAAGTAGGGCTCTGGCCGACACCGGGATTTTGCTGGTAACACCTGTTCTTCCATGACATTTTCAGGGGACCCTGTACCCACCAAGCCCCAGGCCCCAAGAAAGATGCCCAGCTGCCTTGCTAGATTCATGTCTAAAGCACAGGCCATCCTTCCATGGCCCCTTGGAAGTGACCTCAGGAGTGGGATGGGAATAGGGAACTGCTGAACAATGTGGCCAGTGACGGGGCTCCGGGACAAACCCAGAACCAGAGAGGCTCCCAGGAACCCCGGCTCCAGATTGCCAGTCCCTGACCTTCTCCACAAACTCCGCAAAGTCTCAAGGACCAGGGCAGGGCAGGGGAAAAAAAAGTCTCAAGGACCAGCCACAGCATCCTCCCATCCCCCAGACTTGTCAAATCACTCGTGCAACTTAGAGATTCTTCACCCCAGTGCCTCGCCGCCACCTCCCTCCCACTCTGCGCGGCCTCGGGTGGAAGCACCTCCATCCGTGAGACTGCTGGGCCAGGAAAGCAGGTCAAAAGAGACTTCACCTAAGAAAAAGCTGAGAAAAAAACAAGAAGGCCACACCCTCCTTTCTCCTATTCGGGCCTGGGGCAGAGTTTACCAAGGAACGATCTTGCACTACATGAGTTGGAGACCCTCAGTCCTGGGGTGGTATAACATGTAGCTTCTCTACTGCATCTGTGGTAGACATTGCTAATCAATTCCAGCTCTTTTCTGCTGAGCCCAGACAAGGCCTCCCAATCCTTCCTAATATGGAGTTCCCAGCAGCTACCAGTGGAGCTGACACTCTAAGTAAAAGCTATTAGCCATCTCTGATCTAGTCTAACCCCAATCAACAGGGAAACTGAGGTCACAAGAAGCCAAAGGTCTTACCCAAGGCCAAACAGAGATTTATCACAGAGCAGACAAGATTTTTATGAACTGTTTTTTAAATAGTTTGTAAGGGGGAAACAGTATATATATTTCATCTCCCCCCACTAAAGGGTGAGCTCCTTCAGCAGAGGGCCTGGGTTTGGTTTAGCTTCCGATCCCCATGTTCAACACCCTAGGCATGTAGTAGGTGTCTATGAATGTTTCTTGGCTTAGTGAGGAAGGAACGGAGCACACAAGTTAGAGGGAAGAGTTGGATGTCGTTAGCTCCTAACGTCAGAAGATACTTTAAGCATCAAACATTTAGAGATACTACCTTCTCAGAATGACGTACATGCTGAGAACCCACATAGATACGTTCTCAATCCAAAGAGGAAGGCAAGGGGACCTCGATGTGCATTAGAAATGTGTCTGCAACAGAAATTTTACCATCCGTAGACTGAACTTTCAGACAACAGAAACTAAAAGAGCTTTCAAGTCAATTGAAATATGACATTTTGATGAATGTCAACGGTTTTTCAAAACCGCCTTGCTGGCTATAAATATCAAAGTAATGAGCTGTCTGTGGGAAAAGGTCTCTTATATCCATATCATTTATGTGTAATCCTGTTATTTAACTTTGCCATTAAAATATGACTGATATACTTAAGCTTTTAGGGACTACCACTCTAGAGTCAGTCTTTTTTAAGTATTAAAAAAATGCCAGAGATCACCCAGAGACCCAGAGCCTGTTTGCTTCTGTGGCCTCTTGGAGACCCCTTTGGGGAAACCAAGGCAACCTACCAGAATTTGGGGCTGAGATTCAACTCAGCAGCTTCTCTGGCCATGGTATTCTCCATCAGCCCCCGCCACCTCCCTGTGCCTGTTCTGGGCCATGAGCCAAAGACACATTCCTCAGGCCCCCACAGGCTTCCGGAGCTGACAGAATGGAGTTTGAGGAAAGGGCTGAGCAAAGCAGAAACCTCCTGAGAGAGAGCAAAAGACAGATATGGGCCGGGCGCGGTGGCTCACGTCTGTAATCCTAGCACTCTGGGAGGCAGAGGCAGGCGGATTGTTTGAGCTCAGGAGTTCGAAACCAGCCTGAGCAAGAGTGAGACCCCGTCTCTACCAAAAATAGAAAGAAATTAATTGGACAGCTAAAAATATATATAGAAAAAATTAGCCGGGCACGGTGGTGCATGCCTGTAGTCCCAGCTACTCGGGAGGCTGAGACGGTAGAATTGCTTGAGCCCAGGAGTTTGAGGTTGCTGTGAACTAGGCTGACACTACGGCACTCTAGCCCAGGCAAAAGAGTGAGACTCTGTCTCAAAAAAAAAAAAAAAAAAAAAAAGACAGATATGGACAAGCACGGCAGGAGGCCTATAACAACCAATGGGGAAACTGAGGCCCAGAAAAGGCAAGGGTCTCACCCAAGACCATACCGTGAGAGAATAGTGGAAAAAGCCATCCAATCAAGGCTCCCCCCAAAACTCTGCTCTGATCCTTGCTGGAAGGATTTGATGTCCTGCTATGTAAAGGCCAAGTCCTCTCCCAAAGGAGGATGGGTTTCAGGGTTTTAGGATTACTGGGTGCTGGAAGAACCTGGAGTAGAGAGCTCCCCAGACCCCTCAGGAAAGAATCTGAGCTGCCCCTTCCCCAGTCCCCATTCTCTTTCCCTGAGTCATTCTCTGGGTGGCACATTCTACCATGTACCTTCTGCCCTACTCACAACAACCCAGAAAGGCAAGAGCTACATCCCCATTTCACAGATGAGGAAACTAAGGCTCATGGAAATGAAGTGACTTGTCCAGGGCCATACAGCGAGTGATTGGAAGAGAGAGAATGCAAACCAGGGTGGCGTGGCTCTGTGCCTGCTCTCCCTCCACTACCCCACACTGTCTCCAGGCAGGTTCCAAGTTCTGTTTCTATTTTCAATCCTGCCTACCTCCCAGCCCCCAGTGCTGGGAGGTGGCTTGGGAGAGGTAGGGAAGAAGTTAAACACCTCTGTGCAGCACTCTGGGCCCTGGGCCCCTGGAACTTACCCTCTAGCACCACCTCCTTGCCTGTCTTCTTGAGGGCCTGCACCGCCTCATCGTGGGTGGCAGAGGACAAGTCCTCCCCATTCACGGACAGGATGGCATCCCCCACAAAGAGGGCCTCTGTCTGGTCAGCTGCCAGTCCCTTGAAGATCTTAGAAATGAGAATAGGCATCTTGTTCTCCCGGCCACCTGCACAGGCATAGAAAGAAGAAGAAACTGAGGCAGACACTCCAATGCTTGGAAGCCAAGTCAAGGCAAAATTAATTCTGAGGGCCTCCCTCAGTGCCCAGCCCAGGGTGGGTAAAGGAGAGATGGGAGAATAAAGAGAATCTCAGTAGACTTAGAAGTTTGAAGGCCGGGCGCGGTGGCTCACGCCTGTAATCCCAGCACTCTGGGAGGCCGAGGTGGGCGGATCGTTCTGAGCTCAGGAGTTCGAGACCAGTCTGAGCAAGAGCGAGACCCCGTCTCTACCAAAAATACAAAGAAATTAACTGGACAGCTAAAAATATATATATAGAAAAAAATTAGCCGGGCATGGTGGCACATGCCTGTAGTCCCAGCTACTCGGGAGGCTGAGACAGTAGGATTGCTCGAGCCCAGGAGTTTGAGGTTGCTGTGAGCTAGGCTGACGCCACGGCACTC
>RJWJ010018714.1:0-31232 GCA_004363605.1 Indri indri
TGGTATAAAAGAAATCTCAGTAGGTGTTAAAACAAGGCAAGCAAAGAATTTTATCAGCATGTTTTATAACTGTGGTCTCAAAACAATTCAAATGTGAAAAATTATTGGAAGACAGTATGTAGCAATTTTTGTTTGTTTGTTTGTTTGTTTGTTTTGAGACAGGGACTTGCTCTGTCTCCTGGGCTAGAGTGCAGTGGTGTCATCACAGCTCATTACAACCTTAAACTCCTGGGCTCAAGTGATCCTCCTGCCTCAGGCTCCTAAGTAGCTGGGACTAGAGGCAAGCACCACCACACTTGGCTAATTTTTCTATTTTTGGTGGAGATGGGGTCTCACTCTTGCTCAGGCTCTTCTTGAACTCCTGGCCTCAAGCAATCCTCCCGTCTCGGCCTCCCAAAATGCTGGGATTACAGGTGTGAGCCATCGTGCCTGACCGGTACATAATAATTTTATAACAGCAATAGCTAATGTTTATTAAATGTTACGTGTTAGGCTCTGGGCTAAATGCTTTATGTGAATTACCTCGTTTAATCCTCAGAGCAGCCCAGTAAGGTAGGTACCGTCATTATATCTATTTTACAGATGAGGAAACAGAGGCCCAGAGGAGTTAAGTGTACTGGTTATATAACTTTATGCCTATGCTCCTATCCTGAGGTTGGAACTCTGCAAACCCTATTTCCCACACTTCTTTGCCAGCTGGCTCTCTCTTCCTGCTAATAAGAGGGAGGCTGGAAGGAGCGAGGAGGGGACCTGGAAGGGAACTGGCAGGCATGAGGAGAGAAGGCTGGACTTTCCTGTTTTCTTGTGTCATTCCACCATCAGCAGCTGACAGTTGGTGGTAGCTCTCAGCTTTTGGGACCACTCCCACCATGAATCTTGCTTTACCCCTCAGAGGAATCTTCAGCTGGGGTGGGGTGGAGAATTCTCTGCTTCTCTGAGGTGCAAGCACCAGCGGTGTAGCACACCCCCTCAAAGGTTGGAGCCCCAGCCCTACAGGACCTCTTCTCTGAACGCCTAGGTTCGGTTAACGGAAACTTGACTTTTTCCTTTCGTTCCCACGTCGCTGAAGGTGGTAGCTGCTTCCTGCAGTTATTAGTCTCTGGTCACTTTAGCGTCTCAGTTTTTCCTCTTTTAGTCTTCCAACACCTATGTAACCAATTCCTTATATTAAATGTCCTCTGTTTGAAATACTTAGTGTGGTTTCTGTTTTTCTGACTGGACTGTATTACAGTTAGTAAATGACAAAGCTGGGCTTCAAACCCAGCAGTTCTGACTCCAGAGCCTGTACTCTTAACCACTATTCATATTATTCTCAGTTCTTAGAAAGTAAGCAAACAAAAATAAGACAAAAATAAAGCAAATGTGACTTTAAATAATTCTTGCGACAAAGAGGAACTGAAAAATGTAATTAGAGTACTTAAAATTTAAATATAGTAATGAGTAGAGAAAAATGAAAACTTCTGTGACATGTGAAAATCTGAGCACTTTTATTTTGAAACAAGCAAGAAAAAAGAAAATAAATCAAATATTTATCTGAATAATAGGAGACATAACAAAATAAGCCAAAGTAAAGCTAAAGGAAAAACAAAATATAAACAAAAGAAGAAAATAATAAATTAGAAAATCAAAAAAACCTCCATGGTTGATTTTTAAAAAAATCTAATAGTGTTTCTGTTGAAAATATAGGCAAAAAATTAGTTGGTCTAATCAAAATAACATGGGAGAAAACACAAATATAAAAAATTAAGAATAAGAAATGGACATAATCACAAATATAGAGAATATTTTTACACTTATGAGAGAATGCAAAATAAAAATGAATGAAAATAAACCACTGATTCCTACTTAAATTTACAATGTGATCTAATATGGTAAAAATGTATTTAAATGTGGAAAAAATGCTAAAAGGAAATTGATCGAAATGTCAATAGCAGTCATCGCTGAGTGGTAGAATTACAGTTAATTTTTTTGTTCTTCTATACACTTTCCTCAATGAGTACATAATTACTTTCCTAATCAGAATACAAAAATAAAATCAGGAAATGTAATTTTTAAAGAAGGGAAATGGTTGTTACAAGTTCCCTTCTACTAAACAATGGTTCTCAAACTTGAATCTGTATTAGAATTACCTGGACAGTTTATGAGAAGAAACTGCTGCCTCTGTCCCTCTCTCCCGTTCAGTAGGTCTGGTTGGGGCAAGAGAATCTGCATTTCTAACAAGTTTCACTGGGCTACTAGATGGCAACATAGAAAGACCATGTAGTGTAATGAAAATGATGTGGGTTTTGAGGTCAGTCTGGCCTGATTCCGGCTCTGACCTTTGCAGGCTGTGTGGAGCAACGGTCGACATACTAACCCTGCTCAGCCTCTGTTTCCACATTGATAAAATAAAAGCAATGCATACCTCATAGATATATTGTGAAGGTTAAATGATGTGATTAAATACCCAAAACAGTGCTCGACTTAGTTAAGGTCTTTAATTAATGTTGGTCCCTTCCCTTTGATCTTCTGTAAAGACGCAGCACGTTGTTTCCCTAACTGGGTTTAACGTGACATGATTTAGCTGCACCATGGGTTGAATCATTTCCTCCAAACCTAACAAGCCATGCATGTCTGTCTGCTACTAACAAAACCTTCATTTTTCATCTATAAAATTGGGGATAATAGTATAACCTTATTTACTCTGATAAAATAGATAATAGTATCCACTTTGTAGGGATGCAGCTATGAGGATTGAACAAGATACTATATCAAGTGTGTAATACAGTAACTGGCATATGGAAGATAACATAGTAAATGCCTGTTTCCTTTCCCATTTCCTTTTATTTATTTATTTTTTTGAGACAGAGTCTCACTCTGTTTGGGGTGCCTGTGGCATCAGCCTGGCTCACAGCAATCTTAGACTCCTGGGCTTAAGTGATCCTCCTGCCTCAGCTTCCCCAGTAGCTGGGACTACAGGTGCTCATCACCACACCCAGCTAATTTTTTGTTTCTATTTTCAGTTGCCCTGCTAATTTTGCTAATTTTTTTTCTTTCTTTTTTTTTTTGGAGACAAGAGTCTCGCTCTGTTGCCTGGGCTAGAGTGCTGTGACGTCAGCCTAGCTCACAGCAACCTCAAACTCCTGGGCTCAAGCAATCCTTCTGCCTCAGCCTCCCAAGTAGCTGGGACAACAGGCATGTGCCACCATGCCCTGCTAACTTTTTCTATATATTTTTTGTTGTCCAGCTAATTTCTTTCTATTTTTAGTAGATGCGAGGTCTTGCTCTTGCTCAGGCTGGTCTCGAACTCCTGACCTCAACTGATCCTCCTGCCTCGGCCTCCCAGAGTGCTGGGGTTACAGGCCTGAGCCACCATGTCCGGCCTCCCATTTTCTTTAATTGGGTATTTATGCATAGTATTTTGACCTAGTTCAAAAGCTCACCTAATCTAGAATACTTCAATGTTTCCACTTTAATCAAATTGCTCTCTTTTGTGTCACATTTAATTTGAAGTCAATTATTTAGTTTATTTAAGTACTGGTAAGAATACATTCTATATAAACTATCACATTGGATGTTCAAGGAGATACATAGAAGAGTGTTCCCTAACTTCTAGGCTCTTAGTTAAAATGGCAACATACATGAAAACTTTAATAGGAATGCAAGGCAGGGTGGGGCCAATTATCCAGAGAGTAAGTGTGGTAGGAGTTTTGAGATTATGGTGGCTGATCTGTTGATTATTTTATACTCAGGAACTAGAAAATTACTAAGAGTTGTAAGAGAGCTGTGGTTTTATGGCTGAGAAAATAGGCCCAGAGATCTGTGGTTTAGGGTCAGAGTTATGAAGTGGCACAGGTTTCCTGTCTCCTGGTCCTATGCTGCTTGTAGATATGTTTCTAACTATTCTCATATCTTTTCATCAGTTAATGTTGGCTTTTTTTTTTTTGTCTGGCAGGGTCTCGCTCTATTGCCCAGACTGGAGTACAGTGGTGTGATCATAGCTCATTGTAACCTCAAACTCCTGGCCTCAGGTGATCCCCCAGAAGTTCTGGGATTACAGGCATGAGTCACCACACCTGGCCTGTTTGCTCTTTTTAAGTAGATAGTTTAGTGTAGCCAGTTAAGCACTGGGCACTGAAGCCAAAATGTTTGTGTTTGAATCCTGGCTTTGCCATTTACTCTAAGTATGACTTTGGGCAAGACACTTATCTCTGTGTTTCAGTTCCCCACTTGTAAAATGAGTATAATAATAGTACCTTATTTCATAGGGTTGTTGTGAGGATTAAATAACTTAATATATGTAAAGCAAGAAAAACTGTGGATTTGTCATTATAATTGCTACTAGTCTCTGAGAGATTGGAGGGCAAAGAATCTAGTCATCTATTTTTTTGTTTTGTTTTTGTTGTTTTAAACCTCTCCCCTCAGATTCTGATCAGAGTATCCAGATGGGTGTTCAGTAAATATATGTTAGCTACCTTAATCCTATTGGAAGTTTTTGTATCTCTGAAAAGTGAGATCTGAGATTGGTGTAAGCCTGGCCTAGTCTGCTACTGGGAAAGTCCAGAAAAGTAAAAACTGATACATAGCAACAGATTCTAGGACCTAATAAAGTTTCTTCTTTAGAAAAGTCAGTCAAAACCAATAGGTGCTGAGAAAAATGGGGGTCAATGAGTCTAATTCTAAAGCAGCTTTCCCAACTATTTTAAGATTTATTCCAAATTTCCTTAGACAAAAATCTGGCCTTTTAAGGAAAATGCAGAGAACATGTCTTCGTGGGCTTGTTTTGAGGGAATGTTTTAATAGGTGCTGCCATTTCACCCTGGAGGTGGCTGCATGAATTTGTGAACTGAGGTAACAACATTGACTTCTCTCTAGAAGAAAAGATGCTATCTGTACACAGGGAGTTTAATTACAGTGGCATTACTTTAAACAAGCAGCAGCAGCAGCAGCAGCAAACACCAGTGTTAGCCCAGTCACAGCTCAGTTCGATATTCAGATTAGAGAAAACAAGAACCATTTTTTTTCCCCTGGGGCACCTTTCTCTACTCTCCTCAAATACCTGCTGAAAAAATTCTGAGCTGAAATACAAGCCCAGAGGGCTGTCGCAGCATTAGGGGGTCGGAAGAGCGGGTGGAGGTGAAAAATAACCTATATTCTGGGGTTAGAAAAATCAGGAGTTTTTTTTTTTTTTTTTGGCACTACCTTCAGCATCGTCTTTCAGGAAATCTAGTGAGGAAGAAGGGTACCAACTAGCCTTCCAAATCTTCTGCCTTTGGCAGATGCAAATCACACAGTCCTCCCCCACCCCCATCCTCGGCACTCAGGCGATATCAGAGTGAAATAAGCCACGATGCAAAAATCTTAAAGTGAAAACGAAATACCAGAAGGTCAGCCTAGGGTCTTTGTGTGGAAGGGAGTTAGTGATCATCAGGCCCACCCAAAACGTCAGCAAAGGTGGAAGAATTAAGAGTCACCACTGGCTGAGGAGCCCCAATATTTGGGGTCGAGCCAACGGGCTGGGTCTCCTGGTATCCTAGGATCTGCCCTGCACACAACCTTTAGCAGATTCTCGATTTGAATATAGCTTGTATATTCTCAGACAAGACACTGTCTTACTGAGCGTTTTCGTAGCGCCTAGCTCAGAGCCGACTGCAGAGCCGGCTCTCAACAACATTTGGAAGCAAAAGCAGCATTTGAGGTTGGGGGCGGAAGGGCACCAGTTTTATTTTTGGTCCGGAGTTCCGGTATGGCCTGTTCCAACTGCCAGCACAATATTCCCGATCACTCTTTCTTCCACTCCTGCCCAGGTGACGTCGGGAAGCCCCACAGGACCCTCTTGGGGCCAAGCGGTTAAGCCGCGTACTTCAGGTGTCAGCCTCGATACGTTCGGAAACCACAACCCCCAGAATCCCTGGTGCCAGGAGGCCAGGCCGCAAAGAAGATGGCTCTAGAAGGGTGGAACAGGCAGCAGGGGGAAACCTAGTCCTTGGCAGTTTCTTTTCCGGATGTGTTTAAATTACCGAAAGCCCACATATGCACCACCCCGCTAACCACCTTCGGGGCCCCGGAGGCCACGGCAGCCGCCTCGCCCGCTCCTCCAGGGGCATGCTGGGAATTGCAGTCCAACCTCCGGATTGCGCCGAACTACCTTTCCCAGGGTGCCCCGTGACCCGGGCGATAGCAACATTCTTTTCCAAAACTCTCTCTTCACTGAGACCCCCTTCCCCCGGTCTCCTTCTCTCCGTCGACTCCTTTCTGTCTGTCTCAACATAGCGGCGGTAGCAGCAGAGACCCCGGCCCTCGCCGCCCCGCCCCGAGGGACACTTCCGGCGGCGGTTCACTTCCTGGTTGGGTGGATGGAGCCGGGCGGGAGCGCGCGCGGGGGAGGGGCGGCGGGTCAGTCTCCGCCGGGCGCTCCGGGGATCAGCTGGCGCGCGGGCGGGCGCCGAACGCGGCCCCGGCTCTCGCTGCAGCGCCGCCTCCTCTCTGCGTCGCAGGCCGACCCGGCGGCCGTGACAATGTCGGGAGGCTGGTAGCTGGGCGCCAGCCGCCGAGCCATCTCAAGTGGGTGCAGCCAGGATGCTGCCTCGAGGGGCGGCGGGGAGACCGGGGAGGAGGGGGAGGCAGTGCCCGGCAGGGTCGGTGCTGCCCGAGCAGCTCGAATCCCTTCTTTCTCCGATCCCCGGGTGCCGGGATCCTGGGTTCTGGGGCCGGGGACGCGATTTCAGCCCCACGGTTTTTCTCGCCAGGAAAATGCATGAAGCGTTTCCCCAGGATGATGGCTTTTGCTCCCTCTAGGACTCAGCAGTTGAATTTTTAAGTGTGTTACTGATTCATCCTCTCTCTTCCTCTGTCATCACAGGTTTAAACTTACACGAATCGGTCTCTGGAGGAGGAGGGGACCCGCCGCGCGATTGACACGCGTATTCCTATAGGCATCCTCCCTCAGCCCCCACCCCCACGGCCGGATTCGGGTGGCTCCTCTCCGAGCTGAAATCCGAGAAGAAATCCTTGGATCTCTTTTCTTAAAAAAAAAAAAAAAAAAAAAAAAAATCTAGAAACCATCGGTATTTTGCTTTGCTGCTTCCTATTTGCAAGATGAAGAAGTTTTTCGACTCCCGGCGAGAGCAGGGCGGCTCTGGCCTGGGCTCCGGCTCCAGCGGAGGAGGGGGCAGCACCTCGGGCCTGGGCAGTGGCTACATCGGAAGAGTCTTTGGCATTGGGCGACAGCAGGTCACTGTGGACGAGGTGTTGGCGGAAGGTACAGTGGGACTCAGTGCGCCGTAAATTAAAATCTTGTGCTGATGCGGCAAGACTCTGGTTTCTAGTTGTTGAATGTATGAATGGGTTGTGACCAATTGACCCTCCCTTCCCCCTTCACTTGCCCTGTGAGTCATTGTCCTTGAGAGATTTAAAACTGAGATTTGAAAGTGACAGGGCTTATGGGGGTGCGGGGAGTTGCCGAAATTGTTTGTCTCAGTGGCCTTTAATTTATTTTTTTTAAACGTTGGAAAGCCACCCTCGTCCCCTCACCGAATTATGAGGATCAGACGAGAAAACGTCTGTGTGAAAGTGTAAAGCTTTACACCAGATGCAGGGTGGTGGGCTTGTCATCCTCCTAAAACTTGAAATATTGATGTGAAGGCTGAAGGGTAGGGATTGGGGGGGGCCTTTAAGAAGAGAGAGTGGTTTCTGCTTCTCCTACCTAACTTTCCCACTTCATGAGCAGGCGTTGGAAGGAAGAGAGGATTTTCGGAGAATGGGAATGTGTTTTTCCAAGAGCCAAGGCTCTTGGTGGATTTGACTGGGTTTGTTTCCTGATCCAGCTGTAATCAGATCCCCAGGATATAGCTAAGATAACAAATTATATAAAACGAATGTGGCTATTTTGAATTCAGTCTAGTAGGCCCCTCTTCCTCCTGTTTTAGTTTTTTTTTTTTTTTTAACCAAAAGAAGAATTACTTGAGAGTGGCTCTGATCTTGTTTTTCCTCTATTGGAGAGGATGTTATGTAGATCTGTGCAGATTCCCTCTGTGTGTGTTTTGTCTGTGTCTCTATACTCATATAGATGCATATCTTTATCCCCCAGGCTTTCAGGAAATCTTTGCATGTGTCTTTTGGTAACCTTAACCTCGACCTTCATAATTATGCCAGACTCAGACTTTTCACAGCCCATTGCCTGCCTAGCGTGCTTTTATTTTTAATAAAAGCAGCAATTTCCTTGGCATGAAGCAATTCAAACTAATTGGATGGGGCCAACCCGCTGTAGGTTGTGTTATAGACAGAGAGGGGTTGGAGGAAGGGGGAGGCCTGTATTACTGCAACATGGTGGTGGTAGGGAACAGTTTATTAGCTGGGGAAGAGAGAAGGCTAAGAGGCCTCTTTAAGAAGGAGCCTTTTGTAAGCTGAGGTTGAAGGAAGGGTCCTGACCTAGGCCTGAGACATGCTTGTCATGGTGAGTGTTGCAGGCTGGTTGGTGGGTTGGGAAGAGGAAGAAGCTGTGTTTGGCTCTCAGCTTGTATAAGCACTAAATTCAGCAGGACCCAGTTTTCTGGGGATAGGGTTGAAGCCTGTACTTTAAAAACACTATTTTAGAAAAGATATCTGACAGTTAATATCCTTGTGAAATTATTGCTCTTTTCCATTCTCAGTACTGCTCTAGCTGGACTTAATCCGGAGCCTGAGTCACTGTCCCTCTGGATCCTTCCTTGTAGGCTTTGGTGCAGGATAGAGAGATGCTTCTGTGCCCGCTGTCAGATCCGCACCCTGGAGTCTGATATGTTTCTTTCCTTCTTGTGCCAAAGCCCTTGACTGCAGTGGGGTGGAGAAGGAGAGTGTGTGACAGAGAAGTCAGGAGGAATGAGGGGGCACAGAGCTCTTTCCTTCTTTCTGAATGGCTTCTGCTGACCGTATAGCCCAGGAGCACTTTGTTCAGCTAGGATGTTGTCTCATCATAGATGGTGCTGCCCTAAGCAGTGCCTGTTTTCCGAGTGTGAGAAGAGTGATGAAGAAGAGATAAGGCAGAATTGGTCTTTGTTATCTAGGTTGCCTTCCTCTTCCCAGGAATTCATCACTGAGAACTATGCATCATACATTATATTTTTAAGTGGAATTTAGGGCTTGCAGCTCTGCATTTAGTCATTCAACAAACAGGGAGTGCCTGTGATGTGCCAGGCACTGTGCTAGGCTTTCAGGATATATTATACTGGATGCTGGTACTTGCAAACTACTTTGAGAGATGGAAAATAGCCACTTAGAATGGAGTGATAAGTGCCATCATGAAGATAAGCTTAGGGTGCAGTGGCCCCAATTTTAGGAAGCCGAGAATTGTTTTCTGGAGGAAGTGACTGAAGAATGAATAGGAGTTAGCCAGTATGGTGGCAGCATGGGCAAAGACTCAGCAAGAGAGAATATCATGTAAAACCAGATCTGGCAGTGCTGAGCTTTTGATGTTCTTTGGCTTTAATTGAGTTTGAATTTGTGGCTCTTAGAAGTATGTAGATATGTAGGAGCCAGTACACAAAGAATTTATGTAGCACCTACCAAGTCCAAGGGCACTACAAAGTTCTAAGAGGGATGAGGGAGGTATAAAGTGTGATGTCTACCTTTGAGGAGCTGCCAGTGAATTTGGGAAGACAAGGTATACATTCACGCATACTGAGCGTGATTGATTACCAGCACTGTCTGTAGTGTCAGACAGGTCTAGGTACGAATTCTGGATCTGTTCTTTACTAACTGTAGAACCTTGGACAAGACATCTCAAATCTCTCATGAATCTTTGTTTCCCTGCGGCAGTTCTCAAAGTGGAGCCTGGATCAAGAGCATCCTCATTGCCTGGGAGCTTGTTAGAAATGCAAATTCTCAGGCCTCACACCATAGGCTTTGGGTGTGGGACTTTAAAAAGTTCCTGGGGAGATTCTGATGCAAGTTCATGTTTGAGAACCACTGTCCTATGAGGGAGTCTTGAAAATTAAATGAGGCAATGTATATAAAGTATTAACATTTTTTAGGTGTTCAATAAATGTCAGCCATTATTTATCAGCAACATTACATTATACATATGTACATCATGTATGGTATATATACACACACATCATATATGTTATATATATAATTAAGGGGGAGTGGGAGCAATGTGAAGCCTAGTTTGGCTGCAGCAATCTGAAGCAATCCCTTTCCCCCATTGTAGGTGGGCAGAGCCAGATGTTCTTTGCAGAGGCCTCACCAGGTCCTTAAAGGGTCAACAGATGTTTTTGGGTAACCATGCTCTTTCCCTGGACCCTCTTCTCTGTGAGTCCCCGGGTGCTGACCTATACACCAGTCCCAGCCAGGGTTGTCTAAGGACCATGAGAGTTGTACACTGAGTGTCCAGGGCAGTGGCCAGGCAGTTTAGGAAGGGGTGGAGTGGGAGGCTTCAAATATAGACCGGCTTACCACTGCATCCACTGATTATCTCTTTTTCCCTAATGTGGATATTGGTTTGAGCTTTACGGTGAGGAATTACGGAACCCCAAAGAGCAGGTGCTGGGCAAGACATGAGAATGCTGGGCTCCCGTCTCTCCACTGGTAGCATCAGCCTTTCTGGCCTGGTTTCACTAACTAGTCCAGCAGGGGCTCGTTTGGGAGAAGTGAAGGCTGTAAGTCATGAGTTTAGAGGAATATGGCTATCTCTAGGCTGGGTGCCAGGGAGGATATTTTTCTCTCTAGCTTTCTCTGCAAAGATGCATGATGAGATGCTAAATCATGTCTAAGTTAATGGGTATGTGATGTCAAGGCAAGATTTGGTTTAAGCTTCCAGAATGAACTCAGTGGGAAAATTGGAGCAATGTTCAAAGAAGGGCTGAGAAGCTGTGTTTTTTATCATACTTCCTTAGCTATATGAGGCCTTATATCTAAGCTTTAAGCAATAAATAACTTTATTCATTTATTGCTGTGTGTAAGATGACATTCCAGAGCTGTATCACTTCTGCATAAGGTGGGCCAGGTGGCTCCTCAGAACAGTTTTCTCACCTTTACTCAGGGAAGCCAGGTCTAGGGTTAATGAAAACTATTAAGTTTCCATATCAGTAAACTTTGATAATTTCTCCTACCTACAGAGCAAGGCAGTAAGGCTTATAAATGTGTGTGAAACCACCCTTAAAAAAAAAGAAACAAAAACCAAACCACCTCATGTAAAGCATATAATTCTAACTTGGTGGCGGTGTCAATATCGTGCATGTATGTATTCGTCTAGTGAATACTAGTGCTTCCTTGTGGCAGGCACTGTGCAATAACCCTGAGATAAGTGTCTAGCACTTAGCATGGCCCTTAGTGTATAGCAGATAGTGAAAGATGTTAGGCGATGATAAAGAGAAAGGGCCTGGGGGTAAGGGTTCGTAGATGATGTGGGGTTTGAACAGGAATGGAAATTGCCCAGCAGCTGTTCCAGAAGTTACCCAAGGCCTTCCAGGGAGACAGAAGAGCAAGTGCAAAGGTGTGGAGTGGTGAAACAGTATGACGAATTTTGAGAACACTGTTACAGTTTTGGTCAGTACAGGTTTCCCCAAAATCAAGGAAAGAAGGACAGAGAGTGGTAGAATGACATTCTTTCACTTTTGCATGTGGGAAATGCTTGCTGTTCACTTTCTTCAGTGGCTCTGGGCCTTCTGAATAACGACTGAATAGCTATCGAATATGCACTGCTCCCCTGCTGTGCCTCACCTAATCGTATGGAAAGGGAACTGCTAGTGTCTGGGGAAGGAGTGGTCCCAGAAGGTTCCATAAGAGGCAAGAAGCTTAAGCAGAAGCAGGTGGGGAGTGAGATGACCACTGTTACAGAGAGGAGTGAGCAGGGGAGATAATGAAGATGTTTGACCAGAGCAGAAGGTATGTTGGGGAGAAAGGAGGAAATAAGTTTATGGAGACCCTTTTGTGTCGGGCAGAGAGATTAGTTATAAGTACCTGAGACCTTGTCTTGACGCAAACACCAGTTTCATCTCTCCCTCTTCACATGTCTTGGCCTGCTGGGAAGTCTGGTTTTTCAGAGGCAACTGCAGATTTTCAGGGGGTGGTTTGTGAATGGTGTCTTCTTCCTGGCTTCAGGCATGATGACGGTTATAGCTGTGCTAAATATAGCCAAATCTGGAATTCAGAAATGAAGTCCAGAATAAGCAATTGCCATGGTCAAAGTCTTTCTTTTGGTCTTTCTGACTAAGTCATGCTCATTTAATGAGAGATGATGAAGAGAGAACAACAGTTTTTTTTTGAGTAGGAGGATGTGGGGGAGGCATACACTTGTACCTCGATAGCTGAAATGGCATGTAGAGTACACAGGAAAGGCTTCATAAATATTAATAGAACACACATGAAAAAATATTACTGCTTCAGAGCCCTCACTTTAACTCGCGGTATTTGAAAGTTGACACTTCAGAAAGGGGACTAGTATCACCTTTATCTTGCACTCTGAGAAGTATGAATGCCTGTGAGCCTACTTAAGAGATAACTGTGATATCTGAAAGAGACAAAAAATTATAGTAATATAAATGATACTGTCTATTGAAATAGCATCTAGCCCTGTGAGGCAGCAAAGACTCGCCTCCAGTCTGCTTTTCTGGAGCCATGTTTTGGTGTGATGGAAAGAATAGTGCGTTATGAATTGGGAGATCGAGGTTTGTCAGTTCACTCATTGCCTTATTCAGTAAATGTTACTGAGCATTCACTGTGTGCCAGGCATCATGCAGAGATGAATAAGACATGGCTCTGGCTTGAGGAACTCACAGTCATAGGACGTCAGACATGTGAGCAAGTCACTGTACGCGCTGTAATGGAGGGATGTAAAAGGGCTAGAGGAACAGACCTGAGGCAACAATAATTTTGTGGGGTGGGGAGTAGTCAGGGAAAGCTAAAGAAAGATGACATTTGAGGTGTGTCTTCAAAACGAAGAACTTGTTAGATGGACAAGATGGGGAGAACATTCTAGGTGGAGAGAATAACATGGCCAAAGACACAAAAGCAAGACAGGGTGCTGCTTGCTGGGAGCTATACGTTTTGAGATAGCAATAAACTGTTAGTGGCCACTAGCCACATGTGGCTTCAGACCCACTAGCCGAATTTCACTTGCTTAATAGACATTTGTGGCTAGTGTTTCCAGTTTTAGGCAGCACAGACAAGACTATTTCATCAGCACAAGTTCTTTTGGGCAATGTTGATTTAGAGCAATAGTCTCTAAACTTTTTGAAGAGAATAGCACTATTGGTTAAAAAGCATGCAATCTCTTCATATATGTATCCTTGTTTATTTGTAAGTTATATTCATGTTATGCCATCATTAGCTAATATCTGAAGGCACAGCATATACTTAGGGTGAAGTTCACCATGAATGATAGCAGATGTGAATCCATATTTTAAATAACCCGAACAACGTTTTGGTGAGCTTCTTGTGATATCTTATTGGATTGAGATTGTTTCTACATTGTAACGTGACTGATGAAGAGCATACCAGGAATAGAAATGACAGCTCTGCCATTCTTTTGTTCACTTGTGCTTGCGTTATCTTTGATCCGAGATTTTTTTATAGGAATCTTTTTAAGCCTCTTGTTTGTTTTATGAGGGTTAATTAATTTAAAACAGTGTAATCAGTAAATCCATTTGACCAAGCACATGTGACCTGTAGTATATTTCAGTGTTCTAAAGGATATTACCATCAGCTCTTGACAATGAGAACAATGAGACACATGCTGCACATATGGACTGAATAGGAGTGCTAGCATTGGGCCATATATTATTTATTAGTAAAGATAAAATCTTATTTTTTCAAATTTTTTTGTGGTAAAATATATATAATATAAAATTTACTGTCTTAATCATTTTTAAGTGTATGATTAGGTGGTATTAAAGATATTCATAATGTGCAACCATCACTCCCATCCATCTCTATAACTCTTTTCATCTTATAAAACTGGAACTGTACCCATTAAACAGTAACTCCCCATCCCCCCCTCCCTCTAGCCTCTGGCTACACTCCACTTTCTATCTCTATGGTTTTCACTACTCTGAGTACCTCATGTAGGTGGAATCATATAGTATTCATCTTTTTGTGACTGGCTTATTTCACTTAGTATAATGCCCTCAAAGTTCATCCATATTGTAGGATATGTCAGAATTTCCTTCCTTTTTAAGGTACAGTACTATTCCATTATATGTGTATACCACAGTTATCCATTCATTTGTTGATGGACATGGGTGTACAAATATCTCTTGGAGACCCTGCATTCAAATCTTTTGGGTATATACTCAGAAATGGAATTGCTAGATCATATGGTAGTTCTATTTTTAATTTTTTGAGAAACCGCCATGTTGTTTTCCACAGTGGCCGTGCCAATTTTGCATTCCCACCAACAGTACACAAGCACAAGGGTACTCCCCATCCTCGCTGACACTTGTTATTTTCTATTTTGTGGTAATAGTTATCCTGATGGATGTGAGGTAGATTCTGGTGGTAGTTTTGATTTGCGTTTCCCTAGTGATTTGTGATGGTGAGTATATTTTCATGTGTTTACTAGCCATTTGTACATCCTCTTTGGAGAAATGCCTATTTAAGTCATTTGCTTATTTTTGAATCGTATTCTTTTTTTGTTGTTGTTGCTGTTGAGTTTTAGTAGTTCTCTGTATGTTCTGAATACTAATTCCTTATCAGATACATGATGTGTAAATATTTTCTCCCGTTCTGTGGGTTGCCTTTTTACTCTTAAAAGATGAGAATAAATAGAGGGTTATATTTTCTTTCTCTACTCAAGTGGATTGTCCTGCACTCTGTCATTTGGACACCACTGGACTAGAGCAGTGGTTCTCAACCACTTTTTGTTCCTCAAAAAAGACCAAAAATATTACAATACTTACTTTAAATATACTAAGAGAAGACTAGAACATATGCAGACATGTTGAACTAGATATGTTCCATGAAACAAGATTCCTTGAGGAGGGGTTACAGAGAAAAGACTGTCAGTTAAGAACAGTCCATCTTCATGAAATCTGTCATAACCATTTCAGTCCTCTCTGATCTCCTTCCTCTCAACCCCTCTAGACTTTAGAGACTACACCACAACACTCAGCATTGCAAGAGATATGTAATTGTTTTGTGGGGTTCACTTGTTTCTTGTGTATTGGTCACATGATGTCAACCAGGAGGGCAGGAGCCAAGTCTTCTATTGCTTTTCTATCCGCCACAGCATCTCCGACAGAGCTGGGAACACGATCCTCAGTAAACCTCAGTAAATTCTTCACTGGCAGGGCAAGCTGTCTCTCATGCAGAATACTTACATTATCTCATTTCGTGATCATATCATCCCTACAGAGGTAGGAAGGATGGTTATTACTCCAGCTGTACAGATGAGGAAGCAGTGGCTGACATAGGTTAAATGACTTCTTCAAAGCCATGTTGACAAGAAGTAGCAGTGAAAGAACTTGAACCCAAGGCCCCTAGCTGCAAGTGCAGGATTCTTCCTGAGAATTCTTCCTTGTACAAAGGATCAATATCTTTTCTCATAGTACTCTTGACCTTTGATAGCCCTTCCCAGCTGAATCTCCCTATGAGCTTTTCAAGTCAGGTAATGCTTCCGCAGCGTTTTGGGGTTGCTCAGTGTCTTAGTCCATTGGGCTGCTATAACAAAATATCATAACCTAGTAGCTTATAAACAACTGAAATTTGTAGTTCTAGAGGCTGAGAAATCTGAGATCAGGGTGCCAGGATGGTTATGTTCTGGTGAGGGCCCTCTTCTGGATTGCAGACTGCCAACTTCTTGACGTGTCCTCACATGGTGGAAGGGACAAAGACAGCTTTCTGGGGCCCCTTTTTGTAAGGGCATTAATCCCGTTCATGAGGGCTCCTCCCTCAAGACCTAATTACCTTCTAATACTACCGCTTTGGCGATTAGGATTCAACATGAATTTTGAGGGGACACAGACATTCAAACCACAAGCACTCAGATATGGAAATATGGGAGAATTTTTTGAAGCTCACAACCCATATTCAGTAAGTGGTAGAGTGCTGTTGCAACTCCCCATAACCACAGTCTACAGAGACTTGCCATTCTATCTTCTTTGGTTTGCTGGTTTATTTCTGTAAGTAGCTATTTTATGCAGAAAATTACATGAAGATTTTTAACTATAATAGGTTAATAAAAATTGCCAGTTCATTAATTCTAAGAAAATGAATTTAAAAATTAAGTTATTTGCCTAAAGTCACACAGCAGATTAAGCCCTTTTGAGTGACTCTTCTCTCTCCCCACGTTAGTCAACACATCATGTTGCATCACCTTGGTGCTGCTGACATTTTGGCCTGGATAACTCTTTGTTGTAGGGGGCTGTCCTGTGCACTATAGCTGCTGTCCCCAAACCCTGGGCTGCATACTGGTGCCTGTAGACTGGTATTGGCCAGTAGCTTGTTAGGAACTGGGCTGCACAGCAGGAGGTGAGCTGCGGGACAAGTGAGCAAAGCTTCATCTGTATTTACAGGGTCTCCCCATCTCTTACATCACTGCATAAGTTCCGCCTCCTGTCAGATTAGTGGCAGCATGAGATTCTCATAGGAGCACAAACCTTAATGTAAACTGCACAGGTGAGGGATCTAGGTTGCCTCTCCTTAAGAGAATCTAATGCCTGATGATCTGAGGAGGAGCTGAGGCGGCGATGCTAGTGCAGGGGAGCGACTGCAAATACAGATTATCATTAGCAGATGATGATATTAATGATAATAAATATTTATTATTGCACAATAAATGTAATACATTTGAATCATCCTGAAACAATCCCAGCCCCAAGCCCCAGGTTCCGTGGAAAAATTGTCTTCCGTGAAACCAGTCCCTGGTGCCAAAAAGACTGCGGACTGCTGCACTATAGGATGTTTAGCAGTATCCTTGGCCTCTACCCATTAGATGCCAGAATTACAGATATACACCCCATTGTGACAAATGAAAAACATCTCCAGATATTGCTGAATGTCACCTGGTGGGCAAAATTGCCTGTTTTAGGGAACATGTCTAATTCAGCATGTTTGCATACGTTCTGGATTTCTCTTAGGAAAGTTGAAGTAAGTACTGTCATATTTTTGGTCTTTTTTTTGAGGAACAAAATTGCCTACGTAAATAATTGAGGTGTTCTGTGTTTATACCCAAACCAAAAGAGCCTTTTCATTCTATATGATTTTAATCACTCAGGAATAATGACATAAGGTGCATAAGGTGATACTGGCTGTAGCATTTTTGCCTCCTTTCTCCCTCCTTTATTTATTTTTTTATTATTGGTCTATTATCTTTACTGTTATTTAGTCTATTACGTATACTTTAAACAATCCCAGTTCTTCTATTGAGTCATAGATAATTGTTAGGAAAGGGGAGTCCTTTTGAGTGAGACTTCCTTCCATCTTGGCGGAGGACAAGTTCAGCTTGGAATTTCATTTGAGGTCTGCTGTGAGTGCATCAGCTTGAGCTGGTCAGTTTTTTCCTTGGGCTCTGAGTTAACCTTGGCAGACAGCAGATAGCAGTGCCAACTGAAGCTTTGTTATTTATGATTTCTGAAAAGCTGAGAGATTATTGGACCAAAGAGCTTATGGCATCCTTATTATAATAGAAGGCTAAGCATAGCATTGATGCTAGAGTATCATTTGTAATTATAATGATCTTAAATAATGATGCCTTTCATCTAGGACTTGAATCCTGGAGAAAGCAGTATAATGCTATGTAATTTGTTTGCTGCCTGTTTTCAAGGATGCTTACAGCTATTGTACTGGGACCTTTAGGGTAAGAGAAAGGTTATTGTCCTTTTGTTAGTGAGCGTGAATTTGATAACAAAATGGTGACTATATTACCTGTGGGGACAGGAAGAAGGAATGGGACTCAAGCATCCTAGGTTTGGTTCTTCTTGGAGGATTTGGGCCTAAGTGGCATTTCCAGAGGTGGCAGACCTCCTGCTAGTAGCTTAATTAGTCATTTTCTCTGGTCAGTGAATCTGTTTGGTTCTGGAAGTACTGGTTTTCTTACAGATTTGTTAGACTTGTTTAATTTCCCCTGGGATAACCCAACCCTGTTCCTCAGGCCTTTGTCCTTTACTGTTTTTAGAGGCCTGGGTAATCTTGTTGGTGGCAGGGGCAGGGGACAGCGTTGGAAGAAATAATTTATTGGGCCTTTTGCTTATGGAGAAAAATCTTGGCTTGACCAGGAGTGTAACTCACTAATGACTGGAGAAAACCTGTACTGTCTTTCTTCTCCTTCTCCCTTGAAATAAAGGGAGTGCCATGGTGTTCTCCTTAAGAGAGGACTGTCCAGGTTAGTACCATGTGTGGTGGTTAAAAAGCATAAGAATTAGAAGTAAACAGCCCTTGACTTGTGTCCTGAATATGTCCCTGGGATGTTGGGAAAACTTACTAGCACCCAGTCTTCTCATTTATAAAATGCATATTTATAAAATACAGGAACGTGGGTTGTTGAAAGGATTAGATGAAATGATGTATGCAAAGCACTTAGCATAGTGCCTGGCATATGTTAGTTAGCAGTCTGTAAATGATAACTCTTAATATTTGGGTGTATGAATTTTGTGTTAACAGGCAGTATTTGTTTTGCTGCATGTTTAACCTGCTAGAGCTAGAGTTTGGAGATATCTATCTATCTATCTATCTCAGAGTATCCACAAACCCCTAGATGAGGAATAGGGAGGAGAGAGAGATAAATATTGTGGTTTGATTTTTCTTTTTTCCCCCCTTCTTGAAAGCTACCTGTGTGTTAGGGAATTTTTTCTAACCTATCAAGTTGATATTTGTATGATCGGCTTCTCTGTGCTGCAGGAACACCTGGCCCCGTTGCCTGTCCAGTTCAAATTCTTGTGTGCTAATGCTGCAGGTCTTCTGCATCAGCCAGGCCTGTGCCCTCCTCGTCTCCCCTGTACCGTGGATTTAGTTCTTTCTAATGCTTTACTCATGGTGTTCCCTGCACCCTGGGGTACCCTCCCTTTCCCCACCTATCTGTCTTAATCCTACCTAACCTTTATCCTACCTAACCTAGGCACTCAACCACAACTGCCTCTGGATGCCTATCTTTTTTTACTGGCTGTGTTGACTGTTTAGGACCCCATAATCTCAAAGTTTTATTTTGCTATTTATCTATTTCATTCGTATCTACTTTCCAGTGTTAGATAATTAGTTCTTTGGGGGCAGTGTGTAGGCCTTAGGTTTATTTTGTGTCCAATTCAGGACTTTTTAAATTTGAACAATGCAACAGCGGGTACTGGAGAATAAAATAACTGAATGAATATTACAGTAAATCAGTACTAATTCAAACTCACAGGGCAGGCAGGCAGGAGAGACCAGACAGATTTGAGATATGTAGACTTCCCTTATTTATCCCTGTCCCTATAATGTAATAGATCTATGTTTGAGAACTTTATGTAGCTTATTATAATAAGAACTATTGAATCCAGGATTTCAGGAATAGGAAACTCCAAAGCAAAGTAGAACATCTTCCAGAAAGTCATGTGAATCTCTCTTTTTGATTGGATTAAATTATGGGTATCTGGTACTATCAATCTCAAAATTAGACATATAAGATACAAGTATCTTACCTATATAAAGGAACTCTAAAACTATTTAAATGCTATACTGTAAAGATGGAGAAGATTAGATCAAGCATCAAAAGCTCAGATATTACTGAAATTTATCCTTAAGCAAGGCATACATTCATTTTCTAATTTATGATGGATATTGGCCTGCAGTGAATGAGGACAGTGAATCTTAATTTGTCTTTGGGGTAGTGAGCATGGGGACAGGGAACAAATAGGAAGGGACTATATAATTTAAAAATGCACAGGTTGGCTTCAGGTCCAGCTGGGAAAGGGGAGAACCTCAAAGAGGATGGGGATTGGTGATACGCCTTCTTAAGGAGCAACTGTAGACTTAAGAGGTTGCAGTGTGGAGAGGACACGCGACTTTCATGTTTATTAAAGAGGACATAGTTTTAAAAGGCTGATAAATTTGGCACTAGCCGCTAAGTTATAAAATGAGTCTAGAGAGGTCTCGATCACTATATGTAGCTCTGGGAACATAGGGAGGCACTTATTTCTCCGTGTTCTTGCTGGTTTCAGAGAGGAGGGAGTGGAAAGAGGGATCACCACAAATCCTGCCTGGCGGTTCACCCTGCGAGCGCCACAACCTTGTGGAAAGGCCACCTCTAGGCGGCTCTCTGACGAATGATGAGAATTCACCTGAAAAAAGTTAATTTTGTATAGTGAAGCCTTTCTTAGATGATGAAGTATTACTTTCACTTTTAAAATCATAGTTTTAGAGTCAATATAACATAAAATGGATTAAGTGGCTGTCTACTCTCCCAGCAATTACGGGGTAAATTTAAAGGTGGTGTGATGGAGTGTTGTCCAAGTCTACAAACAAGTCCTGCCTTTAGAGTTAGCTCACAGAATGTGAAAGAACAACCGTAGGAGGTAAGGGAAGTAGATCATTTGGTCTCCTCAATTATCTTGGACACGTCACTTCCCCTCTCTGAGCTTATCTTTCGTTATATGTATGAATAAATTCACTGAGTGATCTCAAAGGTCTCAAAAAATTCATAACATGGTTTTTAAGTTCTGTAGTTTTTCTATTGAGATCATTTGGGAGGGAAGGTTGGGCGAGGTGCGCTTGATTAGACTGAAGTGTTAGACCTGTGTAGCTGGGACTAAAACAACATTCCTGAGATGGCTTGTTAACCATGGCCTATGTGTGAGCCATGCTGGGAGGTGTCATCAGTGGAGGTGAAAGATTCCCTTCCATTCTTTCTGCTTACCTTTTTTCCATATCTTTCCCTTAAACTTAGAAAAATCAATGTTAATAATTAGATGTTGGAGGTGTGAGAAAGCTCAGGTGGATCTTGGACTTCTGGCCTAAATGACTGAAATGGAATGAGGTCTCATAAGGAGACTGTGTGAGGAAGAGGAGCACACCTGGAAGAAAATCCAAAGTCCTCGTTCGGACCTGCAAACCCCTACCAGAGCGTCTCTCTCTTTTCTCCTCAGCCACTGTGCTTTTAAGTCACAGTGATTCTACTTTATCTTTTTCAGCATGTAACATTGTTTCCTTTTTAGTGTCTAAGGCTTGGCTGGTCCTCTTGCCTGGAATGTTCTTCCTTCTTAACTTCCGTGGCTGGCTTCTTGTCATTCAGATCTCACTTAAATCTCACCTCAGAGAAGCCTTCCTTGCCCACCCAATATAAGGAACCAGTCCTGTTTTATTTCACCACAAAGAATGTGTTATTGCTTATTTTTTGTCCCATTGCCCTGACCACCCCCCCACTAGAATTTCAGCTACAAGCAGGGACCTTGTCTGACTTGTTCATTACTGTACCCCAGGGTCTAGAATAGTGCCTGGCACAGCTGCAGAGCTCAGTCAGAAACAATTGCATGAATGAATAAGCACATGGAAGAGGCAGAAGGAACGATTGAAGAAAGAATCAGGAGAGAGTGAGGTGATGAAAATGAATGCTAGGTAAAATTAAAAGAAAGAGGCAGTAGATACTTTGGGGTGTTAACGTATTACAAAGATCAAGATAAGGACGAAAGGGTGTTCATTGGATTTGCAAATGTGGAGATCATTTGTGAGCTTTGTTAGAGCTGTTTAAGTGGAGCAATGAGTGGAGTCCATCTAGGTGGCAGTGAAATGGTGAGGGAATGAAAAGTGAGGTAGTTACTGAGACAGGGTAGAATTTGTTATTTATTGTCTTTAACAATAATTTTTATTGTTTAGTAATAATTTATTTTTGTAATGATGGAAGAGTCTTGAGTATGTGAAGCAAAGAAGAAGCCAGTATAGAGAATGAGGTTGAAAATACAGCACCAGGGGATGATTGATGGAATAGAGCCAAGGAAGTGATGGGAGGTCATGGATGAGGTCATGGAGGTCATGGATGAGGGTGGAGGAGATGACCTTGGACAGGAGAAAGGACACCTCATTCTCTGACCTGGAAGGAAGAGGAGAAAGAATGTGTACAAGGGAAGAGCCATGGGTGAGGTTTGGGAAGTTGAGGGGGTTCTTGCCTCATGACTTCTGTTTTCTATTGAATGCTGTGAGTGGGAGCTGAATTGGGGATTTAAGAAGAGTGGGGAAAGGATATGGTGGGGTTCCTTTGGTTTATAGAGAGAAGAGATGACAAAGGATAAGTAACAGAATGGTCTGGCCATATGGAGAGCCCATTCAAGATGGCTCATTGTTGGAAAACAGGTTTTCCTGGCCCCCAAGGGTTCATCAGTTTTTAAAGGTTTACTATTTTGGATAGGACTTTTTCTGAAATACGTTATATGCGCATTTGTTTGTCTTCTGGAGTGTATGCCGCAGAGGGAAGTACTCCCGATCTGAACCTTTTTAGTGACTTCACCGTGCACTGTGCTCTGGGCAAATTGCTTCCCAACTCTGTCCACCAGATTCCTTGTGTGTAAAATGAGGACTAGTTGATGGTGAAGTTACTTTCCAACTCTTAACCTCTTACAGTTCTTTTATTTTTCAAATGCATTATTAGAATGTTACTGTTTTGTTATAGATCTATTAGGATGTTTACTTGATATGGGTAAGATGGTTTGCTCCTGCATGAAATGGTCCTGGGTTACTGTCTCTTTAAAATTTCATGTTTGTGCTTTAGTGTTTTCTGGTTCCTTATGAGAACGTCAGCTGTCACTTCTTGCCACTGCCTCTGTGCCTTCCTGAATTAGCACCACTCCTCTAATTTGCTGCATTTAATCTGCTGTGGATATGGACACTGGCTGCCTAAGCTATTAGAACTGTGTGGAACAATAAAGAGGCAGTTAGTGAGAGTTTGAGGGTCTTGTCTGTGATTAAAGTCCATGGGCTTTATGTCGCTTGTTGGCACAGAAACCAGGTTTTTATGTCTTATGTTCTAGGAAGGTTGAGTTCTGAAGGGTTAATGGGTTACCGTTTGATACTTATTAATTAAATGTGTTTGTAACCATTCGTCTGCAAGGTTGAGTGGCAGTGCCCAGGGACTTAACCTCCTACTTCCATTTTCCTTTTTGATTACTAGCTCTTCCAACTCTCTCTCCTCAGTCTCTGCCCCACACATTCAATGTAAGGCAGTATTGTAGGCACTGTTATAATACTGTTTCATTTATTCCATTTCTATTTATTGAAGCCACAGAGAGGTTTCCGGGATTATAATTCACTGTTCTGTGCTGTATATGCTTATATCTCAGTAAGGGCCCTGCCAAGACTCAAGTGGAATTTGGTGTTGGGGCTGGAAGACTTGAAACTGTGAAATGAATGCTGGTTCCATAATCTTTGGTTGATATGGAAGAAAGCAATCAAGAAATCTTAAAATTATTTTTGGTATGCAAATTAATTTATTGTGATAGTAGAATAATTAGAAGGTAAAGCCAGACAAAAAGAGAAAATATTACCCACAATCCCTTATATTACCATTGTTAATATTTTGGTGTGTATGCTTTAAGACTTGTATATTTTTATAAAAATAAGAATATACTCAATATCGTCTGTCCTCTGTAATCTGCTTTCTCACTTAGCAACATATTGTAACTGTCCTTCTGTGTTAAAGGTCTGCATCATCAATTTTTGCCCACTATCTGGATGTATTGTGATTTATTTAACCAATCTTCTATTATTAGATATTTAAGTTGTTTTATAGATATTACAAAATAGCCACAGTGAATATTTTTTAAGTCTTTGAGTACTTGTTCTGTTACTTCCTTAGAATAAATGTCTGGATGTGAAATGGCTGGATCAAAAGATGTACATGTTTTAGCTTTTGCTACGCATTATAAACTTGCCTCCGGAAAGATTAAACCTATATACACTTGCGTCTTGTTTATGGGGCTGGACACGTTCCCTCCCTCCCTCCGTTTCTCCCTCTCTGCCTTCCTTCCTTCCTTTTACTCCCTCTCTCTCTCTCTCTCACCCTCTCTGTCTTTTATATTTCTTCTGTGGTGAATTTTTTGCTTATGTTCCTTTACTTATATTCTTGTCGGCGCATTCATCTCAATGATTTATAGAAGTTTTTTTACATATGTAAGATATTAATCCTTTGTTGTATACATTGCAGATTTTTTTCTCCTATTTTGTCATTTGCCTTTTGTTAACAAGGGGCTTTTTATGGATATTTTAATTTTTATACAGTCAAATGTGTCAGTGTTTCCTTTATGATTTTTGTTGGCAGTCCTACTTGGAAAGGCCTGAGGAGAAAGGCAGGGCCTAGATCACAGGGAGCCTGTGAATCTCAAGTTTGACTTTGAGCAGTATGGGAGCCATTCAGAGTTTTCCAGAGGGACCGGCATGATCAGAAAAAGCAGTTTAGTAGCCGGGCGAGGTGGCAAGGGCCCATAGTCATAGCTGTAGCTGCCTGGGAGGCTGAGGTGGGAGGATTGCTGAGTCCAGGAATTTGAGGCTGCTGTGAGCTATGAGATCATGATGTGAATAGCCACTGCACTCCAGCCTGGGCAACATTGTGAGACTCTGTCTCTATTAAAACAGAAGTGATACTTTAGTTAGATTTGTGGAGGGTGACCTGAGGGAACTGAGTCTTTAGGGGCTGTTGCCAGGATCCAGGTCAAAGTCTGTGAGGGTCTGAGGGGCAGAGTGCTGGTAGGAACAGATAGGAGTGCAGACTGGGAATATTTTGGAGGTCATAGTGTCAGGGCTTGGAGCCTGATTAGATTGAGGGAGTGAAGGAGAGGTGTGGAGCCCAGGGTGATTCCAGGCTTTCAGTTTGAGTGCCTAGCTGCTCACAATGAGACAGAAGCGGCACTAACTAAGCTGTGTCATACAAGAGGAGAGGGCAGGTTAAAAGGGGGAAGATACAGGTTTAACGAGGAAAGGCACTGAGTTCGTTGTTGGCCATGATCAGTATAGAGTGTGTCTGGACTGTGTTTTGGTCATCTATTGCTGTGTAACAAGCCATCCTAAAGTCTCGTGCCCTAAACCAACAGCAGCTTATTGTTTCTCATGATTCTGTGGGTTTCCTGAGGGCTCAGTGGGGCCTCTGCTGGGGCTTCTGCTCATCTCATTTTGAGGTTTGTCAAAATTGTCTTGACTCCTACCACCTCACTCCACTATTTGCCTGAATTCAGAACATCCCAACATGGACCAAAATAGCACGTTTCTAACACCATGCTTCATCCTTAACAGATGTATATATGTCAGAGAAATACAGGAAGTGCTTTGAGTTTATATGCAGAGCTCTGGGGTTTTTCACACCCTGGGGGATGCACCGCAGTCAGAGTCAGGTGAAGGGTATGCCTTTTTAAAGTTTTATTTTATTAAAGTGAGCTAAGGGCTTTCCAGAACTTGGACAAATCATTTTTAGGAAGGAGTACCTAGGGAAGTTGAATATCATGAAATTGATTGGTTCGAAGCTGTCCGTGCAGGGGTACTTATGTTCAAGTTGGAAAGTCACTAGTCAAGAATCAGGAGAGTAGTGGGCTGAGGATGGAATTGAGCTTTAGCAACACTTAAGGGCTGTCTTAGTAAGGAAAGCCCTGAAAGGAGACAGAGAAGGAATATCCTGAATAGTGTGAGGAGAATCAGTAGACTGCAGTGTCTTGTGGACATGGAACTCTACAAAGTTAGAATTGAAGTAAAGAAGAGGGTCAGGCCAGGCGTGGTGGCTCAAACCTGTAATCTCATCTCTTTGGGAGGGCAAAGCCAGAGGATTGCTTGAGCCCAGGAGTTCACAGTTACAGTGACCTATGATCGATCATGCCACTGCACTCCAGCCTGGGTGACAGACTCCATCTCATAAAAAAAAAAAAGAAGAAGAAGAAGAAGAAGAGGGAGAAAGTTCGCAGAGAGGTCAAGTAGGATGAAGACTGGAGAATGTCCCCTGGATTGGGCAATGGAGTGGCACTGGCTCCCTCGAGAGCAGTTTCAGAAAAGTGATGGAAATAGAATTATAAATGACAGTGAGTTGATGAGTGGGAGCATGGAGCCTAGACTATCTCTTCCGAGAAGTCTGAATAAGAAAAGAAAGAGAAAGATTGTATGGTGGCTGGAGACGGGGAGATGCTTGAGCGTATCAATAGGCTGACAGGAAGGCACCAGGAAAGGGCAGGGGAGAGACCAAGATTGATTAATACAAGAGTGAGGGCAGTTCCTGAAGGAGCAATGTTCCAGAGGAGACAGAAGGAGAGGGAGTCTTAATCTTTTTAAATTGCAATTCCATTCTTTCAGATCCTCAGGCCAAAACCCTCTCACCTCTCGTCCAGTTTATCAGAAAATCCTGTTTGCTCTACATTCACAATACAGCCCGAATCCAACCACTTCTTAATGCCTCCACTGCTGCACCAAGCCGTCATTGGCCTGGATTATGGCAGCTGTTTCTTCACGGGTCGCTCCACTTCTGCCTGAGCCTCCTGGGCTACGCTCAGCACGGTAGCCTGAGTGATCCTTTAAAATGCAAATCATTTCATGTTACTCCTCTGCTCAGAACCATCCCGTGGCTCCCCATGTCACTCAAAGTAACCGCAAATCCTGATGTGGTCTAGAAAGTGCTATGCGCTGGCTCGCAGTTACCTCTCTGCTGTCTTATTATTCTCTTTGGTACTTGCACTCTATCCATACTGGCTCCCTGGCAGTTCCTTAAGCAGGGCAGATTCACACCTGCCCCTCAGGGCTTTTGTACTGGCTGTTCCCTCTGCCTGTGGAATGTGCTCCTCTAGGTAGCCCCAAAGCTTGCTCTCCCTCACCTGTTTTGCTTAAATGTTACTTTCTGGGAGAGTCCTTCCTGACCATTCTATTATAAATTGCAGCCCCTCCCTTCCCCCAGAACTCCCTGTTCCTCTTCCCTGCTTGACTGTGCTGTATAATTTATTTAATACTTACTGGTTTATTGTCTCCTCTCTTTAGAATGTAAGCTTCTTGAGCTTGTCTGCTTCGTTTACAGACCTAGAACCATGGCCGTCACAGAGTAGGCAGTAAATATTTGTTAATTAAATAGGTCAATGAATGAAAGGGATCAAGGCTGAACCTTGGAAAAGAAGGAAATGTCAGCCTCTGGGACAGGAGAAGATAAGTGAATCAATGTGGATATAGGTAAGTTTGTAGTGGAAGCCCCGAGGGGAGTGTGTGGGCAGATAGGAATTTGAAGGCAGTCATGGCAGATGCCCTCAGTTTTCTGGAATAAGGAGGCAAGGTTGTCTGCTGAGGGTAGTGGTGAGGGTAGTGGGGCCGAGGAGACTCCTGATAGTCTGGGTTAGTCTTTGAGGGAAATGGGAGAAGGAGCTATCCCAGGACAAGTAAAGGACCCAGGCCAGGATGAAGACCATGACACAGTTTTACAGGGCTGTGTGATTTTTTCTCTGGCAAAACTCAGGAACCTGGAGGTAGGAGCAGGGCAGGTAGATTTAGCATTGATTAGAGGTTGGGTAGGTGTGACGGGAGGCCAGGGGTGTAGGGAAATCGAAGGAGCAGTCCAGATGCCGTCATGGGGCCAGAATGGGGAGACAAGACTGTTCAAGGAGCAGGTTGATTGGTTAATTGGGAGAAAATGAAAGAGTCAGAGCATGGAGGACTGGACGATCAGGCCAGAGTGAAGGCGTGAGGTACTGGAAGGCTTGGACGGTGTGTCAGAAAGAGAAAGATTGACGTTTAAGATTTGTGTTGACGAGGTCTAGGGTGTGGCCATGGATATAGGTGGTTGAAAGGACCAAAGGTCATTGTAGTGAAGAAATTTAGAGGCTGCAGTTTAGGAATAAAGCATCCTGTGGATTTTAAGACCACCCAGGAAGACAGCAGGAATTGTAGTGGAGGGGAAGCCAGGATGCCACAGGTGCCAGTGAATGTTGAGGAATGAGCCTGAGGGTGGAGGCAAGGCAGGTTGGAAACCAGAGTAGCCAGGTGGCATGAGCTCAAAGGAGCAGGAATTTTTACATGACGGTGGAGGAGTAATGGTCTGGAGTCAACTTAGGAGAGCAAGGAAAATTTTGACCTCCTGCCCTGAGGTACTGAGGTGTAGGAAAATACGGCATCAGAGGGCTAGTCATGCAAGTGATGCTGGCCGGTGCAGGAGCAGGCCAGAGCGATTTGGATGATTTATCTTTTGGCCGGATTGCAGAGCTAAGTTGTTTTTATTGTTATGTAGTTATAATTTATGGCATTTATTAATATTTGATAGCTTTGGATTTCCTCATATTAAAAAGAATTAAATTCCTTTTACTTATATATTTATATATTAATTATTATATATTATATTTACTTATATGTTTACTTATATTTAATTTTATACATATATACGTTTTTTCTCCTTTGGGTTTTGACTCTGAGATGAAAAGGACGACCTTGCATGATCACCGTAGAGGCATCCCCAGTACCTGATCTTGAATTTGCTTTTGGTATTTTATTGCTGGGAGCTTCTGCTCACCTTTCACTTTTAGGCCCTCCTGGTCAGATTGGTTGGCCTCTTGGTTCTCTTTAGACACACTGGACTAATGATTAACTCCTAGGGAAGCCCTTCACCTCAGGGGTTGCTAAGTGATGAAGGACCACTCCCCTGAATCTTTGCTGTGCAGCCTCTAGGTGAAGGAGGAGGTCTGACTCTGTCAGCAGAAAAGCCCAGTCTGTGAATTAGAAATGGCGTCATGCATATTCTTTGCAGTCATACATGAACCAGAATGATTAGCAGGGAAATCTCCGTTAAATGCTGCCTCCTCCATACCCTGAATACTGCAGACTCTTCACTTTACCCCTGTACAGGTGTAAGGTGCTGCTAGGAATATCTGTTGACTTCTTTTATGTGTGATTAGTTTTTCCTGATGTTCGTACTCTCATACCCTCAAGGGCACTTGGCACATACCTCTTTAGTATTTGTTGCATCTTACTGTAATGATTTATTTATCTCTGTCTTCTAAGCTGTTCCCCCTCGCCTCTGACCCAACTTGGACTCCTTGAGGGTATGGTTAGGTTCCTGCTCATCTTTTTATATGCTCTTAATAAGTAGGTGTTTAGGAAGTAGGTATTAAACTGATGGATTGAACTTAGAATTCAAATAGGCTAACTCACACATCTTGCAAAGGAGAAAACTATGCCCAGAGGATTAAATGGCCTGTCCAAGGCTACACAGCTAGGTTCAAATGGGGTTAGAATCCTTTTCTCCTATTAAGCTTTTGGGGCTTTCTGAAAGGTTAATGTCAAAACAACTATGTCTGAGTTGATTATGTCCCCCAAAGGTAGAGATAATTGAATTCCTTGAAAATTCAGTTATGTCTTCTAGGGATAGGGGCTTTCAGCCTCTCATTTCACCTGTTACCCTGTTTGGGGTGGGGTGATGGTTTAGAATTTGGTTGTTCTTTAACTCTTGATATTGGGGAATGAGGACCTTGGCACAGGGAGGCTCTGTTCTGCTTGTAAAACTGGTAGGTTTGCTTTTTCTTTGACCGATGCGTTAAGGACATCCTTCTGTCTTGTGGGTGCTAATAGAGCCATGGTCCCCACACTGGGAATAGGATGGAAGGTACTGGATTATCTGTGGCCTGGCAGGTAGAGTAAGCAGAAAGCAGCATGTCCAGGGCATTTGTGGGTGGTTTGGGAGAACTTGGGCTTGGAAGAAAGGACATTGTAATCAGGTGCCAGAAATTTAGAGATAGGTCATTTGTGGCTGGTAGGGTTGGCAGGAAACAGTGAGTCACACTGGCAGGTTGACAGAGGGATTGAAAAAGAACAAATTCTTAGTAATTGCTAGGAGAGCCCTTTTTCCATTTAGACCAGTGGGTCTCGGTAGGGGGCTCTTCTGCCCCCCAGGGGACATTTGGCAATGTCTAGAGACAATTTTGCTTGTCACAACTTGGGGAGGGGTGCTCCTGGCATCAAATGAGTAGAGGCCAGGGATGCTGCTGAACATACTGCAGTGCACAGGTCAGCCCCTCACAACAGGGAATTACCCATCTCAAAGTCATTGGTGCACACGTTGCGAATTTAGACCCTGGGCCCCACCGGCAGTACCTTGGTGACTACTTAAGTCACTAAAAAATTGTTTCATATGTCTAGTTTACTTTGAACTGTATTGTTAAATGGCAGAATTGGGTTTATTTCACTTTTTTCTTTTTTAAAAATTGAGGCAAAATTTATATAACAAACATAATTAACCATTTTAAAGTGAACAGTTCAGTGGCATTTAGTACATTAACAGTGCTGTGCAACCACCACCTCTATCTAGTTCCAAACCATTTCGATCACCCCAAAAGGGAAACCGGTACCCATTAAACAGTTGCTCCCCATTTCTTCCTTCTCCACCCCGTCTCTATGGATTTACCTCTTCTGGGTATTTTATATAAACAGAAGCATACAATGTACTATTGTCTTTTGTATCTTGTTTCTTTCACTTAGCCTGTTTCTGATGTTCATTCATGTTGCAGCGTGTGTCAGTACTTCATCCCTTTTTATGGCTAAATACTGTTTCCTTGTATAGATACACCACAGTTTTTTTTAATCCATTCATCAATTGCTGGATATTTGGGTTGTTTCTGCTTTTGGCTATTGTGAGTAATGCAGCTATGAACATTTGTGTACAAGTTTTTGTTTGAACACCTGTTTTCAATTCTTTGGGGTATATACCAAGGAGTGGAATTGCTAGGTCACGTGGTAACTCTATGTTTAGCTTTTCGAGGACCCACTAGACTGTTTTCCACAGCAGCTGAACCATGTTATGTTATCACCAGCAAGGTATGAGGGCTCTAATTTCCCCACATCCTTGTCAGTACTTGTTATTTTCTTTTTTTTTTATTATAGTCATCTTAATAGATGTGAAGTGTTTTTTTTTTTAATTTTACTTTTTTTGTGGTACAGAAAAAAAATACATATAACTGTGACAGTTTCTTGGTTTCCACTTACTTTCTTTACATGTCAGTGTAGTTCCTTTTATATAAGAGCAAATCCATAGTTTAAAAGAAATAGGGGAAAAAAAATAAGTGAGGAGAAAGACAAGACCCTGGAGTGAGGAAGAGGGAGGACTGGCACTGATCCTGTGTGGGGGAAATACTGTTTCAGGTTCCTCTAGAAACTCCCCAGGCTGTTCTTAAAGCATCTTTCATTGTAGTTTGTCTTTATCTTTTGAGCCATGTAGATGGGACAATGGTATTTCCATTTGGTTAAATGGTATTTGGTTAAAAAGCCAAATCACATACTCTGCCTCCCATCCTCTGTGTCTCTGTAAGGATCAAAGCCCAAGTGACATGAGGAAGGCTGGGTGCCTGGCAGGACTGAACTGTTCTGGCCTGCAGTGCTTCACTGGG